>JZLH01S0588431.1:1819-13290 GCA_001188425.1 Eucidaris tribuloides | reverse complement strand
AATCTAACAGTAATAACAGTCTTTTACAATGCCAGCCTTAAGCCTGATCACTACGGTCAGACACCGTCACCGTATATAGGCTACAGACCTCGCACATACCTCCTTGGTCTTGTCAGCCATTACAATAACCGTATCGAGTCTACACAGCTAGTACACACTCGCTCAAGCCAAACAAAGTAAAGTAAAGAAAATCCACAATTATGTTTTCAACTTCTGCCTCGATACGTTAAATAGTTATTGTCTGTCTGTGTCAGTGACCTACGGCGAATAATGGCGTAATTGCAAAAATGCCCAAACTTCTGCTTCCCACACACACGAAACCCATACTACGTACGTATGAAACACATTGGCTGCGTACAACAGTTCGAATACGTGCAATACAAGCACAGAAACAGTCCTAATAGAATCACATTTTGTGAACGTTACTCACCTTAAACTTGTATGAACAGGGGCTCGGAGAAGAGTGTCAAAACTAGGCAGATGATGGTTGATGGTCAGGCCTGAGTTTAAACGCGTTTCAAACGTATAAATTTATAAAGAAATATGTGCAGCTGCGATGTCCAGCGACGCGTCAACAACCTATACCGCTTTCAAAAAGGCGGCGTTGTCCACGTGTGCGGGCTCAGCCAATCACAAAGCGAGTTATCAGTATTAGTCTATGCTCAAGTAATTGCATGAAACGTACATGAACAAATAGTGCAATTTATCATATAAGTAGAACGAAGAATTATTTAATATTGATTTAACTTTGCTTTTAAATTAAAATTAATATCCATGATCCGCAATAATTAATGATACGTCATGATAATTCGTTATAGGTAAGCCAACAACAATACTTTGGTATTCGGGACAGACTAACACTTCTATTTGTGGGGTTCAAAAAATCAACCTTGTCTAAAATTGAACCCCAATTAGTGTAAATGGCACCCCCAGAGGTTCAATATTGAACCCCAGTCCACGTAAGGGTTCACGGGCCAAAATTGAACCTTAAATTGAACCCCGATTTCTTAGTGTGTTCTGTTTCATAAGATGTGTGACTTTATCAGTATATCGTGGTGATAGGTCACATTTCAATTCAGGGGCGTTGATCCATGTTTCGGATTGGGGGGCAAAAGTGAAAAAAATGTCCAAAATTTTCGGAACGCTCCGCGCGCCTAATTGTAATACAGAATTTTGCGCGGGAGGCTTGCCGAAAAATTGGCAATTCTGTTTGTTTATTAGTATTTTTATGCCATGTTTAATGGTTTTATGGTGCTTTTCCAATGCTTTTTAAAACATATATTTACATTGCATATTATGAATCTTTCAAATTGTCAAAATTATGGGGGGGGGCAAATCGATATGTTTGGCCCCCCCCCCCCCATATTTTTCATTGGGGGCGATCGCCCACCCCATGCCCCCCCCCTCCCCCAGGATCGACGCCTCTGTTTCTATTTCATTCCTCCTCTGTTAGAATGCTCACGTATAGTCAGAACAATTCTGTAACACCACACTCACCTGTCGCATGCCCTTTGATTTGATTCGATTTTTGCAGTCAATGTGGACACTAAAATGAGTCAAATTTCATTATACATGTTATACAAAGTCGGAACTACATATCAGAATCGGACGTGGACCCAATAACCAAAATAAACTGAAATCTGAGTTATACATAATCTACATGAGAAGTATATTAATGTTATTTTTGTTTGCGAATTAAAAGAAATGCAAGGATCATCGCAGCAATTTCACACAAGGATAATCATTGAAGCAAGCGGGTGGTGGTGGATTTGGGTCCTAATGCTTACACATAACAAAAACACACACACAAATAAACACACAAAAACACACACACACAAATACGCACACACATATATGAATAAATACAACCCGTGTATTAAGTTGTAAGTGAGTGAAATGTGTATATATTACATATATTTTCCATGCAGAATGGTTACGCTCATGTATTACCTGAACGATGTTGAGGAAGGAGGCGAAACTACCTTTCCTGTTGCTAACTTACCGGTAACAATGCTCATAATTATACCAACCATTCATTCTTACCAATGTAGGATTTCAAATTTCTGTGTAATATACTGTTAACAATCAAAATGTTTCTATCCCCGTTAATATTCCTGCAATGCATTTCATTTGCGCCCCACATGAATATATATCATCGCATATTCACTACTTCCATTTACACAGACAATAATATACGTAGATTCCACCTTTGATTTATGTTGGAAACATTGTAAAATGTAAAATGGTAAAATACAATTTTGTACTTAATTTTCTTAACGATGGACGAAATTCTTGTCTAAGACAACGTATATTTGTAAATTTGTATTTGAATTTGTCATGAGATTTTGAAAATCGTTTCAACAGACGAAAATCCTTAATCGTATCAAACACTGAAGCTCACCGACGTCCCCCAGACAGTTGCAACCATACGGTATATGTTTGGCTCTTCAAAATACTATATGTTTACGATAGCAAATATGTCAACTTAAATGGAAAATTCACACTAAAGCAACGTTTTATTTTGATTTGAAACAATTATTTTTCGTATTATTTTCCAGTATTCAGTGATATCAACAATAAAATTGCCGCTAATTTGCAAATGCGCCATTAGTATAGAATTAAAGTCATCAAATAGTAATCTTTCCAAAACATTTTTGTCTTTTCAACAGGTGAAACAATTGAAATCTGCGTTATCTGATATCTTCAAAAATATGTCTAACATCTGTGATGAGAGCAAACTCCTTGTTAAACCTGAAAAGGGCAAGGCAGTCATGTGGTACAATCACAAAATTGATAACAAAACAAGTGAGTATCTGGGGGACGTAAATATATTTCAACTATACTTTCACTTCTCATTATATTAAAGACCCTATATAACACTGTGGAAGCCCCATTCACAAAATTGTCAAACTTTGCTATCTGACATATCTGACAGTGTTTGAATTGACAAATAAATACATTAGAACACCAAACTTTAAACAGTTATGCTGTCATTCGTAAAATATACAGATAAAAGTCGGCACATACATTATTCTCAGCTGATAGAAAATTCTGCTACTCAGGAGTCTATGCAGAAAAACGGGAATGGTTGCTCAATTTTCGCTTTTAAAAGCACTTAAAGACCTCATTTTTAGACCTTATCAGACACACTGGTATCATAAGGAATCACGTGGCTCAGATTTATTTTTTTTTAACTGGAAACATTGTTATACGATGCCTTTAAATTAAGAACATGTATGTACACGAACGTAAAAGCTGGTATTACGATAAGGAGCGGTCCAAAATGCATAAAAAAATAGAATACAGTCGTTACTATCAGAAAGAATACAATTGATGGGTTGAGTATTTTATTCAACAGAATGGCTTGGTGGATTAGACTGGAATTCTCTTCATGGAGGTTGTGATGTCATCAAAGGATCAAAGTGGATCGCTAATACGTGGATTAATGTGGAAGTCGATGAAAATAGGTATGACAATATGGCTATATTATTTTTCATGCAATGTGCGTGTGAATCCTTGGTGGAAAGAACAGTGTCCCACATTGGTTTAACATTTTCAATCCTCAATTCACAGTGTGGAACAGTGCATCACTATGTGAAAACTCGGTGAAAAACCTCACCACAGTGTGAAATCATCTTCACACTGCATGTTAAATTCGGGTGTTTTCAGATAATCGACTATGTAATAACACTGTGGGACACTGTGTTCCTTCCAGCAGGGATATATTACACACACCATTGACTTTGATATAATCACTCATAAAAATAGCTATACAATGAGAGACGTCGATCTGTAAACAGTTCTTTAGTGGCGTATTAATGTATTTTTCTTGGGTGTACACGCAAGAATCTCTCTTCCCTACTTTGGCAATAGCAATCAAGTGACAAAACTGCCATTTTTGTTTTATAATGATCAATAATTTTCTGTCATTTACATCGGCATCAACGCAAATTTACAGTATTTTGATTTACATATCTTTTGAAACAGTCCATTCTTGACCAAGTAGTATGCAGGTATAGGCACGAATTATTCTACACAGCAGACATTGTTTAGAGAACTATTACGTGACAAATTTTCTCACCCTTGGAGTGGAATCCCCTCCTAGACCACCCCCCCCCCCCCAAGTTTTCTTGCATGAGCATATCGTTCTTCAAAAGAAGTTTGCATGAAGGTACGGCGTGCTTCGGATATCTAGAGAGCACCAATATCTCAGATTTCAGTGATGTGTCACTTTCTTCCTTTTACCAAGCTATTAGATCTCCCTAAGCATGTTCCTTTATTTTTAATGCATGTATACATACATACGGGTTTTATCAAATCTTTAGCCTTGTGAAGCAAAATCAGGGTGTCTGTTTTTCTTAGCACAGAGCTAACTTTTGAATAATTATATCATTAAAAATTAATTTGTACAAGCAAAAGAGAAAATAGGGGATCATGTTTACCCCAAAAATACATTAGGACATGCACTTAACCTACCCTACTGACCAGGGAACAAAGAATTAAGTAAGATGAATTCCTTTTGAAAAAAAAATTACTATTAATACATTCTAAACACGAGTACTAGGTAACAGGAGACCCTACCCCCACTCTTTCCATAATTAGCACTGACGTGAAGGAACAAGTTCCATATTTCATAATAAATTTCTGTAAGTTTGTAAGTTCTGTAAGTTTCTCAAGCAGTCATGTCATTTCTTCACATTTGTTCTTAACTCATCATGATTGGTTTCTCCTTTTTTTTTAGCTTTCCCTTCATTGATGTAAAAAAAATATGCCATTTAACGACGGATATTTTTTTGGCTGGGGGGGGGGCTTTGGTTTAAATGACATATGCTTGTTGTGGTGGTGTTAGATATCTTGAGATATAACAGAAATGGCTGGCACTCTTTGAACACAATACTATAGTTATTTTATCTGTTTACGACAGGGAACTTCGACGACAGGAGTTTGTTGCCCTTGCTGAAACCCAAGATAAGGAGGGAATGAAGAATTTTGTCGCATGCCCCGATTCTCGCGATGTAGGCTTCAAGACAAGACCATCCTCAACGAAAATATCAGCAGACACCTCAAGAGAAAATTTACATCAGAAAGACGAATCACAGCCAACCAGCCAACTTAAGACTGAAGACGTTACGGAACTAGATTCAAGTGGTAAAGAACATTCTGAACTTTAACCATCAGGAATCTGGTGCAGGCGAAAGACAAATCACAGAGTTACAGAAGTCTACAACAGAAGACGTTACGGAATTAGATTCAACTGGTAAAGAAAACTCTGAACTATAACTATCAAGAATCTAATGCAGAAGTGCCTGGAACAAGGCATTTTTCCATTATTATCTAATTTAAGGTAAATTGTGGTTTCTCTTCGCATTGATGTGGGTCACTACACTACTAAAATGATCCGTTATTAAGACATAAGCATTTGAAAGCTATCGCACAACAAAATATAATAGTGAGGTTTATTCTGAAATAGACCCTACATGAAAAATACGTTTAAAAGCAATCTTAACTTTCATGCTAATCAAATGATGAATATGACTGTCATGTCACTTAAAGGTTAGTGACATGATTGGGAACACTTGAAAATGCCTCAAGAACCAAATGAGTTGAAATATATGTGACCTGTCACCACGATACCCTGATAAAGTCGCACACCCCAAAAGTAAGGAAAGTATGAAATAATGTAACTGGAATGTAAAATATGAATGTGAAGTGTCTTTCAAAATTAAAAGGTTTATGACCTTTACATGCTGCAACAGCTTAAATATTTATATTTTCACCCAGAATATTTTTTCTTTCTACTTTTATGTTTTATAAGATGTGCGACTTTATTAGGGTATCGTAGTGACAGGTCACATATACCAACTATACACTAGCAGGAGTGGATCTTCCACCTGGGAGGATTTATCTGTAATTTGTTTACTTTAGGAGAATCAAGCGTAAACATAGGAATATCTTAATTTTATCCGGGGACGATAAAAATAAGCCCCATAGATAGCCACACAGCAGGTTTCCGTGCTACGAGTAATATTGTCATTGTTTATTTTAGAATGAGTCAACATTTGACTACAAGATTTTCACAGGAGAATCCTTGCATAGTTTACTTGATTCTAGAGTAGTTTCAGCCCAAGTTGAGGACTACCCCCAATCATGTCATTTACCTTTAAATTATTTTCATCATTTTGAAAGATTTCCCAAATTTGTGAACACTTGGTTTACTAATTACTCATGGCAGAGTATATGAGTCTTCTCTTACCAATTACAGACCATTTTATTTACATTGGTAGTAAGATAAATAATTGAAGTTTCTTTTTTTAACTGTAGTCAGCGTTACACTGCAGACTATGTTCTGTTTAATATAAGCATGAATTTGTCAAAGATCATGTTATGCTTTACGCAATAAATGATGGTTAAATACTCATAGTTACTTGTTTTAATGATCAAATATATCGCATGTGCATAATTCACGAAGTGATTCTTTCCTCACCAATTACAGACCAATTGTATTAACATTGGTAGTAAGCTAAATAATGGAAGCTTCTGTTTTAAATCTAGTCAACGTTACGTGGCAGACTATGATTTGTTTAATATTAGCATTAATTTGTCAATGATAATTTTATTTTTTGTGCAATAAATGAAGGTTTTATAGGTATTCTCTTTCTTCCATCGCACCCTAAAATTAATGTTATTTTTCAGATTTCGCCAAAACCTTTGATTTGATTCCATATGATATTCTGTAACTATCAGTTCATATGTTTTATTATTATTTCGGGCAGAATTGGGCATTGAATTCACTTATTTCTATAGGAAAAAAATGAAATAAGTAAATGAAAACAGAATACATCACGACGTAATTTTACGAAGAAGATGATGCTTTTTGCAGGGATTGCGTTTATTCTGGCATCCCATAGGACAGTGTGCTGAATGATCTTCTTTATTTTACCAACTCACCAAGCGTTTTGTTTGCAGATGACACTTCGCTTTACAGACAAATTCTACATAGTACGATCAACAAATTACTAAAGTAGATTTCGCTTACATACGTAGACCTACACACACGGTATGTACCAAACAATATGCACAACAGTACCAGCAAGTCTATAGTCATGAGAATCGCATTGTCAAGAAAGTCTGGTATTCCGAACTACGATTATGATGCAAAATAATTCGATGTACTTAGAAAAAATGTCAAAAAATGCATACTTTGCAGGCAAAATAGCAATATAGAATTTTGCACGCAAAGATTAAAGATGATGTATTTTCATAGTAGTACGTCTATACTAAATATAATAGTTTTGTAATATCTTGCACTGATATTTTAACATATCCTTGCATTACGTTGTATAAATCTTTATGTTGTCAAAATTATTGGGGTATATGTTCCCCTCCATACTTTCAATGGAGGGAGACTGCCCCCTCCCTCTCCCTCCCCACAGGATCGATATCCCTGCTACAAATGTTATTACATTATATTAGTGGGTATATTTTCCGCACAAGAATGGAGGTAGGCAGTGGATTGCGCAAAGGGGGGGGGGGAGGGAGCCCCCCCCCCCGAATGCCCCAGAATGGTATGGTAGTCGGGGGGAAGCATTCAGTTGGGGGAACTTGGAGTGATTGTGCTGATCAGGGTTTTGAATGGTTGAAAGTAAAAATCGTCCGGGGGTCCTCCCCCTGGACCCCCGGCGTGGAGATCGGTCCCTGCACCCCACCATGCAGGGTTCTAAGGCAGGCTCTTGGACCCTACCCGGAGGGGGCTTTGCACTTACCTGCTCTTGCTGTGCGCTTCACGTACAGATGGTCAGTCGGGGGAATTATTTTCTCGGTCCCCAGAATTCCAATTCCTGTGCACGCCACTGGCGGTAGGTGCTTTACCAATGAGTTTAGTGAAATTAAGACGCCATCTCCAGCAAGTTTTATATTTCAACCTTAATGTATGGCTTATGCCATATACAGGTATTGGCGAGATTTATATGGGAATTACTCATCACACTATCTTAGATTCTGGACTGGGATCCTATTGAAATTGATATTCATGACTGACCAGTTAAGAATAAAAGACATAATTCCATACAGAAGCACCCGTTCCTTAATGACTCTTCATGACCATATATCACTTTGCTGCTTTTCAATTTATACCTCATTCCACATTTTCAAATACTGCCGTTTCTCCGATAGCATAATAACAAAGAGGGTATCACTATTAAATTAAGTAATGTATCTGTTTGTATTAAGCATGCTTTGATTACTACGGCAAAAAGGGAGACATAATCGATCAAAGTCAGATTTCCAAACCCTTTGAAGGATTTTATTGAAATATATATCACAATTTCAAATATCATGTCCTGGGAGATGGTATGCATTAGCAAAATTTACAACGAATGATAATAATATCCATTTTACCTGATACGCTACTTGTCACAAGAGTTACTTTTTTTTTACTTGTCAAATTCCATTAAGTCAAATTCTTGTGAGTTTGATTTAAACGAAATACCGAACTCCAAACTTTTACACTACACTCTATATATTATGTACAAACATTAATTTGTAAATGTCAACAAGTTGACATTTTGGTCTGCATTTCGTCATCCGCATCGAAACTATTTTTGATGTCTAGACAGAAAGTCTTATGAAAGAATATAGAGCTGAGAGGGCTAATATTTTCTTTTAGTGATATCTAACATTCCGATGATTCACTATTATAAATCACACCAATGCAATGAAGGAAGGATCGCAATTTGAATTTTCCAATACATATAAGTAAAAAGTGTGTTTTTTCACCAAATTGTCTATCTGGTTTCTGAAGGCAAATACTCATCTGCAAACTTCATGCTTTAGTCAGCCAATTCGAGACCGCAAGAGACCAGCGATGACAACCAAAATGTGAATTTCTCCGTTTATTTACTCTACTTTGCAAAAGGCTTTACCATTTGATTATATGGAAAAAGCATTTAGATCACTTACATACAAATATACACCTACTTTGAAATGGAGGGGATCGGCGGAATATGGTGCTAAGCACAAGTGTGTCATTTAGAAATAATCGATTTTTAAAGTTTGGAAAAGTCCATAAATCACACACTTTGGTCAGGTGTCTTGAATTACAGGCAAATGAAAGAGTAAACATTAAATATTACCTTTTGTGAAGGTACAGAACGAACATTAAGATAAGGTCGTGAATTTTATGTCGATTCTGACATAATAGCACCAATAGGTTAATTATAACTGAAGTAAATACTTACAAATCTGATGAATCGTCTCGTTGTACCAGCTACCTGTATTTCTTATTGAAATTGTAGAAACTGCCACAAAACTTGTCGCTTCAAAATATAGGATGTATACAGTGATATCCCACATCACAAAAAAAAATCATCAAAATATGTTGTTTGAATAAATTCTGTTATCATATTCAGGCATCTTATCCAATTTGTTTAGTGTAAAGTCGCATATCTCAGTTGTTAGATCCATATATTATGTACTTCGCAAAATAGAGTATATTAGGTTTAAAATTGAGCACTTTTTACGCATCATACCTTTTCATGTCATGGAGGTTGCCATATGAAATTGTGTGGGTTAGCATGTTTTCCTTCTCAAAAGTTGCTCCTTTTTCCGGGGAAAGAATATGTGCACCTTATTTGAAAAAATAAACGTTTGATCTTCGGTTTGAAATTTTGATAAATTATAAAAATGTAATAGATAATGCAAATATATGTAACTCAATTTTCACAAAAGTGAGTGTTAGCACTATATTCCACGAAACCCTACATTTTTTTTTTTAATTCTCAATATCCTTTTCATGCCTGGGGCGTGTAACAGATAGGCTTCCATTTCTGAGATAAAAAATGACCGATAATATGTGACCCGTCCCGACAAAAGGAGCATAAGTCGGGGAAGGTCAATTTTGAGACAACAGCATAAGCCTTTTCTCCCCTTCTTCAGCAATTCAGTATATAACTTTATTTATGAAAATACTTAATTGCGGAGGTATCGTGGTTTAAACGGTAGCATGTCAAGGGGCTTTGAGATTTTTTATTTGTTTGAAAATACTGCCTCGAAAGATAACTTCCGTTTTGAGTGCGATCAAAAGTACGATCCAATTCTTCACACCGTGTTGAGGGCACATAGCAACCAATGTTCGCTCGGGCGTAGCGCTGGTGAAATATTATCAAATATCCTGCACAAACACAACACACTGTCAGGTGGCGGTAATGTAGATTTAAGGCCTCGTCACACTATGACGAATTGGCATTGCGTATCCATTGCGTATGAAACATTTTGACATTCGTCGGCATACGCTAACGTTCGTCCGGGAATCGTTTTGACGTCGTTTTTGAGTCGTTTTAATACGCAATCATACGTTGTTGTTCGTTCTGTACGCTGAAAAATTTTAAGCATGCTTAAAATTTTTCGACGTATGCCAAGCGTACAAGCCATGCGCAGCGCGTACGCTCTGAAGTTGCAATGAGCAAGTTTTACTCGTTAACAGGACGGAAGCGGTAAGTCACCAATACATTTCCATTGATCGACCATAAGTGAGACCCTTTCTCTGCGAACGTTTTGCGTATTGGTAGCGAATCAAAAATAAATTTACTTCTCATTTTTAAACATGTGGGCTTATCATGTTTATACTAGATTGTGCTTCATGTATCTGGGTGTGTTTGTGTGTGTGTGTGTGTGTGTGTGTGTGTGTGTGTGTGTGTGTGTGTGTGTGTTGTGGTTGTCCGTGTGTTTGATTTGTGTAGTGTTTGCGCAAGAAAAAATTTTGGGCACACTGACCACATGGGGTTTGTTGGCTTAAAATAGTTTATACTTGGAAAATGTCTCTGGTAATCAATGAAAATTGTTTTTATCGAATTCAGTATATATTCATTATAGCGTAAGGAAAAACTTTTCTGTTAGTACAGATTTTCTGCAGATTTATAATTTTCGGTTCTAATTGATCATCAAGAAAGAAGATTTTTCTAGTGAAAAAAAAACTATTTACTTACATGAAATTTTATAAGTTTATTATTTTAAAAATATAAATCACAATATACAAACTTGCAAAAGTATGAGGCTTTATCTTACCTATAACGTTGGCCAGATTGTCAGGTTATTACTTTTTTTTAAATTGGGGTAAAGGCTGCTGTTCATATCAACTTTGCCCTGGAATTATACATTAGAGGTAATTTGGTGCTTCGCATTTATATATACTATAAAATAAATTGGCTCTCATTGATTTCAGACATAATGGAGGAATTATATACAAGATCTCAAAGAATGGGACAAAGACGTTGAGTTCAAGAAGTCTATGTAACAGACACCAGTGTGATCGATAGAAATTCGCAGACTGTACCGTAGACGCAGTCGCAAAGCTCGTTAATGTCTTCGATTATAGATGCTGTCTTTAGTTAATGATAAGATTTATGAAATGGTGATGCAAAACGTTTTTTATAATTCGTTTTGATTCGCTGGCAGTGACGTTTCGATCGTGAATT
>JZLH01S0588398.1:1703-11831 GCA_001188425.1 Eucidaris tribuloides | reverse complement strand
TATATTTAGTTTATTTTGGGTATTTTTTTTATTTGAAACTTTATGCCAAGTCTATCCAGCAATAAGATCTTATGTCTTTAGTTTTTTTATTAATTAATGAAAATCTCGGTGGGGGGGGAACCCGAGTCATTTACCTATATATGTTTCATATAGATCCAAGGTATATTAGGTATTAAAGATTCATGATTAACTCATTGAAGACACAGTCTACTTTTTTTCTACGAGTATAACTATATAACTTTACACTTTAGTAACCCTTTGGATGCTATATATGTAAAATATAGTTCGAAATCTCGGCCGTCCCCCCCGCCCCCCGAGATTTAAATTTAATAAACTAAAGAATTCAGAATATGTTATTGTGGGATATTGACTTTTGAGGCATTAATTTTCAATAAACACAATCCCAAACTAAAGTTAGACGTGTGTCTAATTGGCCAAAAGTTAAACTACCTCAGTGTTAAGTTTAGCCATTGTTTATATCTTCCGAACGGCTGAATATCGATGTCTTCGTTATTTTCCAGCTATTTAAATATCTACATTTCAAATTGAAGGATTAAGACTAGTAAGACGTGGTCAATATCCACTCTATGAACACATACTAATTCCGTTGAATACACAATTTTGCAAACTGATCGTAAATATTGTGCGAAATTCGGTATGTTTGAGCTATGGATGAGATCCTCGCGTGCGGTGCTGAATCTGTGGTTTATCTTGGCCAAAGATCGACGCCACTCGCTAAGAACAAATAGCAAAAACTTGTCCAATCATATGTTTGGGCATGGTTAAGATTTTCCGAATATCGCGGTATTTGCAAGGCTTTCAGATTGTTGTAAAATCCGTCAAAGATTTGTTAAAAATAACAAATGATGTGTCATCTAGAATTGCTTTTGAGGTTACTCTTTACAACGATTGCTAATAATAACAGTCACCGAATTATCGAGTTATTTTGCAAATTTAAAGTTCTGCAGTCAATTTCAAAATTTTAGACCATATTTGGCGGGGCATTTTTCCCATGTTTTGATACCTTTGACGTTTATACGTCACCAAACTCTATGAAAGTTGGCCAAATGTTGCCTCAAATCTATTTCTTGTTCTTATCATTTTAATAATCATAGGAAACGCTCCCCACATCATCTTTTTTAGACATCTATGAAAATGCGATTGTCATCAAGAAAATTGCGGACAGCGTTTGCCATGGTTACCTGGGTAACGAGTTCATCTGTAAATATAGAAAAACTCGCACGTAAGCGGGGCGACAAAAAACTTTAAACTACGAAAGTATGCTACTTTATGAAAATATCAACTTGCACAGCTCTAGCAAACCGCATGACCACCATATGCCTTATCGACGATTTTTTGGCCTTCGGCACCAGCACTATTGATTTCACCCAAATGAAAGATGTATTTCGTTTAGTAAGACTTATAAGATATATTTCTTTGTTCAATGTCTATGCTTCCCTCACTAACATTCCCGACGGCTCGTGTTGTACATTTTAGAACACTTTACCAGGGTAGAGCATTCATTTTTAAGCAGGTAAAGCAAAGTTCCCTTATTATATACTCAGGATCCAGTTTTTCGCTTTAATTTTGTAATCGCGTTCTTGACGTTAGGTGAATTTGCAGAAAATGCAATCAAGTAGGCTGTAGCAAGTCACGGAACATTCACTGATGAGGCAATGTTGCCGGTCAGTGCACAAGATATACGTTAGATGTAACCTAGACAAAATGAATTTGCATGTTTGTGATCAATGGAGAATTGTATTGAGATTCGAAAGACAAATGCATCTTACATGAATTTAACACAGGAGACATTTATTGTAATGCATGTAACTCAAAGTTTATGCCAATGAATATGCAATATGAATGAACTGGTTTCATTCGGAAGATAATTAACTTTACATACGTTTACAAATAGCTTGATCGACAAAAGTAACGTAACGTAATTTGTACCAATTAAGCGGACTTGCTAACTTACTTTACGAACTGATTAAACTACAATTATTCCTTAAATTAGAAGCAATGCAGGTCTATAATCTAGAAAGTTTCAAAAATGATACCAACTATTATGAGTATTTCTTTTAATTGAAAATGATCTACGATGTCTCAGCATTTCTGGTCAGTCACTTGAAAGGCGTTTCTTTTGGTGGTTATTAATTTTTCAGCCTCTTTATTGTTCAGTGATCTCTACGCCTATTTAACCAAAGTTTAACTGTTAATCCTGCAAAAATTAATGCTAAGAAATTAATTGGATTTATCAAAGAACGTGTGACGGCATGAACAATATGATTAGTCTCCTTAAACACAGAAAACATTGTCTGCTAATAGTTGAACGATAATTACGAAAAACTAACCAACTGTAAGATCTACCGAAAAAGTTAGTGTTCCAGTTTGAAAACAGTTTAATACATTTCAGATTCTTCTGTTTGGACGTACGATTCGTATAAAACTGTCGTCATAATACTTTCAACACAGACTTTGCGAAAAGAAAAATACAGTTTGAAAAACGTTCTGAACCTGTGCTCACTTAACAATCTTTTGTTTGAGACTGTTTAACTTAATATAACCATAAAGACTTCAAAATAGACTTACACTGGCTTATAGATGCAAACAGCAATTTCAAACAAAAAGTTCCTTTTTCATTTTTGGTCAAAATAAAGTGCGCAGTGCACTTCGCTGTCAAGATTTCTTTTGATTGAAATCTTTCTATCAATTGTATTTATAATACCTTAAAAAAGACTTTTGAAAGTAAGTTGGTGATGTGCGCTCACACTACTAATTCTCTTTTTAATATCTTTTCACTATACTGAGCACAAAATTAAAGATAGACAATTACATATTCCAAACAGTTCGTTTTATTTCTGAAAAAAGTAATAGTGCAACTTTATTCTAGGACTCCGTCTGTTTCAAGACATTTTACTCCATTATATTCATAAAAAACGCAGAGTCTAGGTAGAAAACGCACATGTCTGGCGATAAAAGTTGTCGTTACCATCACCATTTAAAGTGTGTCTCAAAAAAATTGTGGCATTGAAACCACGCCTCTTTGGCAATTAGAAATACTCTCGCTTAAACAGTTGATGTTAACCATCATCGTCAGGGTATAGTCTTAGCTTTCAAATTACCGTTAGTTTGGTTTCAATTCGCTTGTCTTAATCTTGAGTATATTTGTTATTTTTTAATTTTAATAAAAAAAGGAAAGGGGGGGATAAAATTCAAATGCTCCGTTTTTACTAACAATCCTTGTAAATTGACACAATTGTTGATTCCACCATTCTGTTGTTTACATTATATCTTCAGATTAAAACAAGCAACATTGAACAAAAACCTGACGTGATGAAGCATCATGTCACAGTATTGTTTCATTGCCGAAGAGGTGCGCTTTTCACTTGCAATTTTTTTTAGACCATTGCTGAACACGTCACAAAAATTGTTCATGGGAAAGCGCCGCTCTTTGACGTTAGAAAATACTGCTGTGACACATGTTACTGTCAACATTAGGGCAATTCTTAGCTTTAAGATGCTGTTGTTCTGTTTAATTGCCTTGTTATGATCTCGAGATATCTTGTTAAAAACAAAAAGGTCCGGTGGGAATTACAATTGTGTCATTTTTACGGGTAAGATGGCCTGATGTATTATTGGCTGTGTTAAAGTGTGGCAAGTTGTGATTTACCCTTTCGTGTTAAAACATAAAATATCTCAGGATAAAACAAGCAAACTGAACACAACAAATCGATTTGAAAGCTAAGACTATGCCCTTGATGGCGTGATTAAGATGACGGTGCACATTAAATGTTCTATCATTACCTAAGAGAGTAAGAGGGGCACTTTGAATGACACATTATTTTGGGAACCACTGTCATAATCATAAATAATTCACACCACATAGTTACGGTTTGAGGACGATTGTGAGATTTAGTCATTGACGTATGGACACTGCCATTCAAATTTTGGTCCAAGTATAGTTTTGTCCTGCATTTTGTTTCACCCCTTAGTCCTTGATGTTTACTGTACCGATTTCTCGTATATTGTTTGTTTTTCCCAATAGAAAACCTAAAGATAAATGGACATTAATCCGATAACATAATGCTTTTTTACCATGTTTACTGCACATTCGAATTAAACGTGACCCTGAGGTGGCCACAAGGATAACACCGATAATCCATGTAATTAGACTGTTGGACTCTTCTCTTTCCCGGACACTGCATTCAAGGTTTCGTTGTTGGATAGACCGTGTGAGCAACCCAACAGTCTCCAAGAGTTGACATATTGGCTGAACGCGGAAACATGGGCCTGACTTCATCGTGCGATGAATAGGCATGAGGTGGAACGCAACAAATGCGCAAAAGAAATCTGCGATCATAGATGAATACAATTATAGAAAGAAAAATTCTCAAGACTTGATTAAAGCATGATAGCTTAACATCAAAATATTCCAGGCAACTCATAACCTCGGGTACTAACAAGATGTCGATATTCACCCCGCCAGCGGTCGCGCAATGGTACGTTTATGCATCACTATACCCAAAAGTGGGTTACCCAGACAAAAAGTTCAGTAGGATTCCCGGCTGTTGTTTAACTGTACTTCAAATTTTCGGTTTAAGAATACCAAATTGCGGAGAAATGCAAGGAAAAAAACACTGAGAGTAAACGCATTTCGTCTCATTGCGGATGACTTCTCTCGATAGTCACACAGCTGTCATTATTATTGAATGAATTAGAATGATAATTTGATCTAAATCACCGCAACGTGAAAATAGAGTTCTTTGAGATGTCATGTTTAAGTTGTATAATATGAATTACTCGAAATAAATATAACACCCATAGACTATCCGCCATAGGATAGTCACAAAATTACCGGAAACGGATATCTGGTAGAATACGATAACAAATCACGTACGCAAAGGGACTAAGCAGCCCAGAGAATAAGGCATTGATTAAGCATTATACACCAAGCAAATTTGACTTCGGAATGCTGTTATAGTATGTCAATTTAATGTACAAATAGAATAATATATATGGGCGAAAAACAACATGAAGCTAAAACCACTACCGTAGTTCGAATCTACGCCATTGGCCTGGAATTTTGTAGCCAGTTGTCATTGTCATGTAACATGTAACGTAAAGCAGCTGCGGCACCATGCTCACTACTAAGCGCCACGAATTTTTAAACCCGCATATTAATGTGCGTGGGGTAACACTCCATGTAAGGATCCTTCTGATTGGCTACTGCATATGGGTATCGAATAAAAATTGTTTTTAAATATGCCAGATGCGAAAACAGAAAATAATAATATACACTAATACCTATTAAGATAATATAATAAATACAAAATGCAAAAATAAAACAGACAAAACAAAAAAATACTAGTAAATGCTACTGGAAATTAGTAGATAATAAACACAATATCACAGAGTAATAAATAAGAAGATTAAATATCAGCACAAATTAACACAGAAGATTAGAACTGACAGATGAAAATTATGATATAAATCATACAATGTCAACAAAAGCAAGTAACGAATGTAATTAAAATAATGAAGACAGAAAGAAAACGCAACCATAATATTATATAGGCAAACCAAACATAAAAATACACAATAGAAAATGGCAAGCTTGGACAGTAACAGCTTACAAAATAATATATTTCAGAATAATTAAAACAAAAGACTGAATAAACACAAATATCAAACAACGTAATTGATACTATTGATTGGCTATAACGTAATAGCTAAGAACGCCAGAAACAAGCAAACGATAATAACAATAAAACAAAAAAAAACATATATATAACAAAATAATAATAGTATATAACAATAGATAAGTTTCATAATATTCGAGTTAATGAATAATCACGACACAGAGAATAACGGATCTTAAATATAACAATAATTTAAAGATACAGCATAGGATAGATCTCAAAAAAATACGTTAGTGCAAAGTGAAAACAGCATCTATAAGACAATCAATAGAAAATACCTAATAGTGAATATGAAGACATAATAATAAACATACAAAGAACAATAATCTATAGCTAATAACCGATAATAAGAATATTGACAATATAACAAATTTACATTGATACTAAAATGATTAAGATAATAAGTTAAAATATTATAAGAACCTAGAAAGACGGTAAATGCAAGACTATAGTAGCCAACTTAATTAACAAACAAAGTGCCCTATGTAAAAAGAGGAACACAAATTCGATGATACACCAACTTACATAGTTGTACTAAACAAACAAATAAATCATCGAAAAGAACCATAAAAAAAAACGCAAATGAAATACAAACTGCATGAACACTTAAAAGCTAAGACTTTACATTTTACTGAGATGTAACGATCATGTCCACAAGAGTAACTTCTAATTGCCAAAGATGGCCTTTTTACTTGCCCAGCAATTTTTATGGAAATATTGCTGTAGCACGTCTCAAAAAATTGTTCCAGTAAAAAGCGCTCACTTGACAGTTAGAAAATACTTGTTTTTTGTCTACCTGTGCAGCTGTTGACATTACCAACATAGACAAAGTCTGTAGCTGTTTAAATGCTGGTTGTTTTGTCTCAAATTGCTTGATTTTGATCTAGTGGATCTTGTAAAACCAAAACAGAGTGGAATCACAATTGTGTCACTTTCACGTGAGAGGCTGATCAATTTGACTGTAGTTTAAGCAGTGGCACATTTGTGAGTTTTACCTATTTCGTTCTTTAACTGAACACATCTCAGAATCAAACCAAGCAAAGCTGATCAGAACTAAACCGCATTTTGAAAGCTACAGACTATGCCTTGATCAGGTGATGTAAGCATGACGTCACAAAATTTTGTTTTCATTACCAAAGACGGGCGCTTTTTGACTTGCACAATTATTTATTTTGAGACACACTGTATAACTCTACGGAGTAATACATTATACAATACTGATTTAGCTCTACGTAAAGAAACTATTCGTTATACAAGACATCATCATACAAACCAGAGAGCGTCCCTTACAACTACTCAAGTTCAAATCTAAGTTTCAGTTTCATTATTATCATTGTTATTTCTATGATTCCAACAAAGTTTGAAAGGTATATATATGCCCGCGAGTGTTGTGGGGGAACATTTGCACAAAGACCATCCGTACCGTATAGATTTCTACAATAGTTCTATTTGAGTCACATTTTCGTGTACGTCACGATCGAATGACCTGGGTGGAAATCCCCGTTACACCATTGTCATTACTGAATAGTCGTGATCTGTGATCTCAGTACTTTTCTGGGGACTCTTTCCGCCTTTACTATTATTTGCCGCCATTTTGCAAACATTGGCTTGCCACAGCTGCAATTCATTTTCACTACTCTCAAATAGTTACAATCACAGCAGAAAATGGGTTTGAGCTGGAATGTCTTATTTGCAGTTGGATGCAGCTTACTAAAGACAGGTAAGTTGTGAAATTTTATAGTTTGCTAGCTCCACCTTAAAAGAGTCACACAACGTGCCAATTCAAAATGCCCCCCCCCTCTCTCTATTTACAGCGTGTTTCAAACAAAATTGTGCAAGTAAAAAGCGCCCTCTTTGACAGTTAGGAAATACTGTTGTGACATGATGCTTACGTCAACATCAAGGGCAAAGCCTCAGATTTTAAATGGAATTTGTTTTATTCAGTTTACTTGTTTTAGTCCTAAGATATGTTTAGTTTATAATGCGCAAGTTTAGTTTTGACAATTTTCTTATTTCAAAGCTTTATGCCAAAAGGTCATATCACATCAATAACAGATTCTAAATGTATTTCGGTTTTTTTTTCATTAATCAATGAAAAAACTCGGGGGGGGGGACCCCGAGAGTTTCGACTACATTTTAGCATCCAAAGCGTTAATAAGATGTTAAGGTAATCTGAATTATACTTCAACAGAAAGATCAGATTCTGATATCTAAGAGGAAGAAACTGTATTGTGCTTTTGCTGATTTCAACAAGGCCTTTGATTTCATTAATAGATTTGATTTGTGGTCAAAATTAATTGCAAATGGTATCAATGGCAAAGTTATCACAATCATTTATAATCTGTATAAGGAAGCAAAATCTTGTATTAAATCAAACAACTCTTTTTTAAAGAGTTTTTCAGTTGTAATGTGGGTGTTCGACAGGGTGAAAATTTATCACCACTAATATTTTCATTTTTTTTCCAAATGAACTTGAGCTTCCTTCAGAAATGATGGTTTGACTTTAACAAAGAAACAATCAGACTCTTAAGTGATGATGATGTCGAAATGTGGCTAAAACTTCATGTGCTGCTTTATGCTGACGATACCATTTTTATGTCTGAAACTGTTGTTGACCTTCAAAAAGCTCTTAATTCTTTGCACAATTATTATAATACATGGATCCTAACTGTTGATGCCAGTAAAACCAAAGTTTGTTGTGTTTAGCCGTGGCAAGCTGAAAAAGAAAAGGAACACTTTTAATTTTGGTAATGAACTAATCTCTCTGTATGACGGTAATACATATTTAGGTGTAGCCTTCAATTAAAAATTTAGAAAAGCTCTCTGTAAGCAAGTTTCACAAGCAAAATACCATGTTTGCTCTCTTAACTAAGGCGGCAAAACTTCATTCGAGTATTTTCCCATCATAATCAGAAATGTAGAGACCTTTTGTTCTGTCACTTTATTGGTTCAATGTTATTGGTTTCACCTGGAACCATTGTTAGTTTCAGGTGGGACCAGTTTGCGATTTGTTTCACTTGAAACCTGTTGTCAATTACTTTCAATTGGAATCACTTGGCAATTGGTTTCAATTAGTTTTGACAATTGGTTATAACTGGAAAATGTCGATTTGTTCTTATTGAAACCAACCAACAACTGGTTCCAAACACTATCATGTAGGACAGATATCATAATTTGACCGATTTCATATGGGGCTTCCACAATGTTACAAAGTGTCCGTAAAAATAGAGTTTCTACCACGCCCATTTTTAATACGGGTTTATGAAGAGCTTAGTTCCGAAAAGCACCATATCCGTATTTTGAAGGAAATGTATATCTTTGCCCGACACTAACCTATGGAAAATGGAAGATCAAATACAACGAATGTTGTATTAATATTTTGCAGTTTAGATAGCACGATAAGTAAACTACATAATTTACTTAGCCAATTGTACCCGTTTTGTTGACAACAAAACTCGGAGCTATTCGGAGCCAAGCTCTTTATAGATTCTGATATGTTTGCTTTATTAGTTTACTCTTTTGTGTATATGTCAATTTATGTAATGCTTGCGTTGTTTCATGACTGTTTGTGTAAATGTGCATGACTCTTGCATTATTTGCTGAATGTTTGTCAGGTTTTTATTTGTTATATACCAAGCTAAATATGAATGTCTGCATAGTCTCAATTTGTGTTTGAAAATACGAATATGTGGGATCTTATTGAGTTTTAAAGTAATGTATTATCAATTAATTGTTTCCTTTGTGTACATGAAAAATGATGAACAGGTCTAAATAAGATGCAAATTGATTTTGCAAATTTACTACAAGACGGCTCTCTTGATTTTCACACCCAAAACAGGCTAAAAACATAAAAAGTGTTAAGATTGATAAATTTCCTGAAATTTCACACCGTCGGAAGTCTAGAAAGTACGTTTAAGACGCTTGTTTGTATTTGAACCATTAAACAAATGTGACTGCTAAAGAAGATTCGTCTTTCATATAGTGAAAACCGAATACATACTGATCAAAGTTTATGAAATCCAAAACCCACACTAATAAAGTTAAAGCAATGCCTAGCAGCCACAACATTACGCAGAATCGGCTGGTGATACAGCCGGTGACTGGAAGTGCGATATAAGTATACACAACTTTAGTAAATGGCCAATGATTCGTCAAATAAGTAATTATGAAAGCAAAATGCTGAAAACTATCTGCATGTACTTTGTTTGATTAAATCTAAGTGCAGACGATTTTGGTGTTTAAATCAAAACACAATTTTGTTATGTGTGTATTTCTTGTAATCACTTTATACATTGTTAGCTGCTGCGTGATTTATCACGTCATTAAGTGCATTTTGTTTGGCATTGCAATAAAAAGAATCTATTGAAAACAACGATTGATATGGAATTTTCTTTATCAATTCTTAGCAATTTTCTTGCACACAAGAGCA
>JZLH01S0588364.1:1545-17355 GCA_001188425.1 Eucidaris tribuloides | reverse complement strand
GATTTATATCCAGTGTACCGAGAAGTTTCATGACAGTTAATTTTAAGATGTTTACAACAATAAACTGCCTTTAGAATAAAAGAAGAGTGAGAAATTATATCTTGAAGAGGTCTTGTTTAAAATATGGTGCGTTTCCTCCTTGTCACTGTCTTATGAAGATAGGAGTCACTTTCGTCTTCGAGGGGCGTGGTCTTCTTTCTGAAACCCGTTCAGAGGATCATAGTGACATTTTTTGATTGCTGAAAGTCTTTCCAAATCATTAAAACCGTTTTACTGGTAATCTGAAACCGAATTACGATGCTAGTGTTAATTAACACCCCACCCCACGGGAGCAAAAAAAGTGTTAAAATTTATGTTCCATCCCCTCTGTCGGGGGCGCGCTTGCATTTGATAATCTCGCCGCCTAGGGGAAGGAACGTAGAAATTATATTCATTGATTTATTTTAAAAAAAGATTGTAATTTTCCAATAATAAACGGAGTTAGGGCATCATTTTAGAAGACCCCTTCAACGTTAAATGTATGCGTTATATTGTATGTTGCAATACTTTTGAGTAGGGAGGGTATATACATTTGCATTGCATCCCTTTTGCACATTCTATTTGTAAATACATATTTTTTTTTATATTGATTGTAAGCTTATTGTACTTTAACTAATCGACAATACCTTGAAATACAATATTAAATAAGTCATACAAAGTGTGAATGTTTCTGTGAGAGATAAAAATGCTGGTGTCATAAGCAAATAAAATACATTTGATTTTTTGGAAATATTAAAAATATGGTGTCATTTCCAAGAGAATTATTTTTTTTCTGATGGTACCAAGCATGCCTTATAATTACTAATAAGAACAGGGAGGAATAATCAATCAAATTCAAATTTCCAAACTTTTTTCAGGAGTTTATTTTACCTGAATGTCCAGTACGTGTGATCCACTGGAAGCGGTCGTACAATTCGCTGATATTGTCTGCTGATTTGAAGGAAGCGCTCCCAGCAGTAAAATTAACTGGAGTCCGAACAGCAAAATCTGGGCAGCATCCATGGTCCTCCTCATCTTACTGGTGCCAGTAATATGGTCGCCGACTCCTGATTGCTTGAACTACATGTATTATAACCGTTTCTGCATGGTGCTTGTTAATACAGAGGCGTCGATCCTGGGGGGCAGGGGGCGATCGACCCCCCCCCCATGAAAATATGGGGGGGGGCAAACATATCGATTTGCCCCCAATAATTTTGACAACTTGAAAAATTAATAATATGAAATAGAAGGATATGTTAAAAAAAACATTAGAAAGCACTATAAAATCATTAAACTTAGCATAAAAATACCATGAAATATACACATTTTTCAAATTTTCGAAATTTTTTTTTACATTTTTTTCACTTTTGCCCCCCCAATCCGAAACACGGATCGACGCCCCTGTGTTAATATTGTGCATCAATATAGAAAGGTGGGGAAATGAAGTTTGAAATAAAACATAACCAAGACGTTCAGGAGTGATGCCAGCTTTTAGAGATCTCATTACCTGCCCTGCTTGTATTACCACTTAATATAAGAAAACGATCTACCTGGAGTGTCGGTGGAGAGGCTCAGTCTGGACTATAATTCCGGATACAGCTGTAAATTAAGAATCTGAAGGGTACTATATCAATCAAAGTTAGACTGACGATTATGATGTTAAGGTTTCATTTACATTTTCTCTCCAGATCGGCTGTTCTTGTGACCTGCTTCTTTGATCGCATGCGAAATCGAGAAATATTGACTGGCCCGCCTCGCCCTTCTCAAAGATAAACATACGTTTATTTGAATGATACTGTCGCGATGGTCTTAACGCCCTCTACTTCTCTTTCTCAGCGGAAATTTAAATTTAAATTCATATATAAAATACAGTTAGCTCTACAGACTTATGACCCGTAATTCTGATGTCAGGTTTATTATTTAATTGTTTTGTTGGTTCAGAATGAAGGTCACTTTGAACCTGCTTCATCATTGTGATTTTAATTAAACACAACAACAAGTGGTGGGCTGATTCTACTAGCCATTGAGTTTCATTCATTGACTGCATGTTAAATTTCAAAAAAGTAACTACCCCCTTTTTGAAACTATACCATAACTTTTTAACGGAATAAGTCTTAGCCTACACTCACTGACTAACTTAGGTATGAAAATGTGATTAATCGGTCAAGCCATGCATGAGTGAGTATGCATTAAAGGCAAAAATGTCACTTTTCAAAAGTCACAAGGGCCATTTTGGGGAACTTGTGATGCAGGATTTTGACAAATTTTGTTTCGGGTGAATAATTAAGCGATATTTATGTTAATCATCTATCGTTTGACCCCGCTTACACCTCCCCTGGCACTATTCGCATATTCTACGCTTCAATGAACTCAATTTGAAAATTTCCATATTTCTCAATTTTGAAATTGTAAACTCCATTAAGATTATTGATAAGTTTATAAATGAAAATACAAAGCCACAAAACAACACAACAAAATCATCCTTACATACATTGCACTACTAAATAAATACAAAAAATACTAACTAAATAATATGTAAAAAAAAAGATAGGTAAGCAAAAACTTGAATGTTTAAATGGTTAAATAATAAGTTTAATTACATTTCAATAAGAATTTCAACTAATAGACAACTACAGCCAAAAAATAAAGACTTGCAAAATCAATAGATACTTAAATGAACAAAATAGTACTACGTCAAAATAATTATGACACCAGTGGTGTACCTGCATGGTGTACGTCGTCAGGGGAGGCATTTTTTTTTTCTGCGGTCCGCTGTCAGACTCCAAATGTCCCGCAAGTCCAGAAAAAGCTAATGAGCAGGGGGCGGGAGTTAGAGACAAAAAGCATTCCATTCCAAATCTCAGGGTCCAAAACTTTTCTCGGTTGGCCCACTCCCAGAAAAATCGCTCAGCGGGTTGGGGGGGGGGGGTACGTAGTCGTGACTAAAATTTCTTGGGTCACATTTTTTGCAGGGGTTTCCTTTTAGCACATGGTCCTACTCCCAGAGCAGCTGAAAAGCAACAAAAAAGTCCCTTCTTCGCCGTCGGGGGAGGGGGGGGGGATTTTTCTCCCTCCCGCCCCACCCCGATGTATGTGTCTGATACTGAAATGTCAAATTCAGACGAATATGAAAACAAAAACCTAAAGTGAATATTATGTGGCGGGCAGCATTGAGTATGATAGTATAAATGGCAAGAACTGTGATTAAACAAAACATATAGGAGAATAACATTTAAGTGTATCAGCCTCCTCGCACCTACTCGACTCGCGATAGCAGTCAGTTGATACAAGCAATTTCACTTGGCTATATGAATCAGGAGAGATTACAAGAAATAATAATGGATGACAAATTAAATGGTCAAAAAGTAGGGTAATCACAGATAAAGTATAAATTCTAAATATCAGAAAAAAGTGAAAAAAAAACCCTAAATAAAACCTTATTATAAAACGTGAAGTACATGTAGTTGACAACACGATTTGTTTGAATACAGCTAGTGAAAGGGAATTTTGAACGCTATGTGCGAGCCTGTTAATGGGGACCATAAGAAACAGCGTTTTATTGTATTCTGTATGTACTTGCGGGATGAAAAGGGGATTGTTCAAAGCGCAGCTGCAGCATAAACTGTTTTTTTTTCAAATCCAACGTTATAGCAATATGTATCCTTGATTCATGCTAAGATATTCATGGAAATCCACACACACAGGTAGCAGTAAAATTTTTTTTTTCTAAATCCTGGTTGGCAATGTGATGATAGACTGTTACCATATAAATATTTATACAGTTGGTTATAGACTGCTTTTTTTCCAGAATTTTTGAAAGTATCTTCGTTATCGATATTGGCCTGTAATTATTCATTTCATCTTTAGCATTGCCTTTATGGATTGCGGATATTTTGCAGTTTTAAAGTCCATCGGTGTGTGTGATGTGAAAAGTGACCTGTTAAATAGGTCACGAAAGTGTCTCTATCTTGAAAACCATTTTTTTTTTTCACATAAAATCAAAGTAGTGGGATATTTTTAGATCCTTCTGTCAGTCTGTTAAGTGCTAATATCAAATAATGCAATATTTATCAAATTACAGATTATTTAGGCCCTTCTGCTAGGAACATATGCTAGGGCCTTTCTGCCGAACAACCGATTCGGTGGTGCTTCAAACTAAGACGTTGCAGTGATACTTAATATGTATAGAGGGGAATATGTGATGATCATGGGCTGATATGAAGTACCCCCATTGTCTGCCCGGCAGAAGGGCCTTAGAGTTATGTTCCCAGCAAAATGGCCTTAACGGTACATTTTCTCTAATTTGAGAAATGTTGCCTTATTTGATATTTGCACTTAACAGACTGACACAATGATCTAAAGCAATTAAGTGTAAAGGCCCTTCTGCTGGGAACACTTTCTAGGGCCCTTCTGCCGGCCATAATTGGCAAGCGAGAGAGTGTACGCGTGGGAGCGGGTATCTGGACTCCTACCTCCTTAACAAGCCCCCCCCCCCCCCCCGATAACCACCCCTAAGATAACCACCCTGGACATCCACCCCATATGACAACTACCCCTTGAGGCCCCACATCACAAATTGAGCCGGCGCAATGCCTACCGGGAAGGCAATACAATGATTACCTCATTGCCTGGATACACTAAAAAATTCTTTAAAAATAAGCAGAGTGGAAAATTACCACATTTTGTAGTCTGATATATTCAGCGAGGACTATAGCTTCTACAGGTGTGTACAAGTTGGATAAATCAGTGTTATAGTATTTTTGGTGCATTTTTAAGTGCAATCTTACAAGTTGGCTATTTTTAGCATGTAGCAGCGAGTCTGTATAGTCAGTCTTAAACCGAGGCGCTTAACTTTTTTTAGAGCTGGAAAACACCACAAATCATGTTTGTTTTTTTTATTGGAAAGCAGATATAATTTCCCTTCACCTGCTTTGATTTAAGAAAAATCTACGTTTCGATTAAATTTTGAGAGTGCTTTGAAGTTGCTGCATTTAACATAGGTTTCTATGGGCCCGTGGAAAGGTGCTGTGCAACCTTGAGACAACTAACCCTAGGGCAACCGCCCTCTATAGGACAGTCATAGAGGGTGGTTGCCGTAGGACGATAGTTGTCCGGGGGAGGGGGGGGGGTTGTTTTCCGGTGGTACTTGTTGTAGAGGGTGGTTGCCCTAGGGGGCAGTTGTCTGAGGGTGTAGTTGACCGGGGGTGGTAGTCCTAGAAGATGCTTGCCCATATTTTTTTTAATTGAAAAGTGGATTATATTTGCACCGATCATCCCCACTTCCCGAAGTGGCCGGGATATATCCTCCAACCCCCTCCTCCCAATTTACGACAGTTGAGATTGTTGGTCTCTGCACTAAAATCAATGTTTTGAATAAATGTATTTCAAAAGTTGGAGGAAGTACACATTTTCAAAATTATTGATTATAACTATGCTATCATGCAGTGGATAACTTTAAAACAAGGCTATTTGCAGAAATTTTCCGGGGCCAAAACGTTCACATTATTAAGGGAAAGTGCAAACGAGGGAGCGAAGCGACCGAGTGGGAACTTTTGAGTAATTATTTAGAATTAAAATTTAAATATTTTAATATCTTTTAAACGCATTTCAAGAGAAATTCTCACTATATAGCAATTTATAAATGGTTAATTAAAACACACACACACACACACACACACACACACACACACACACACACACACACACACACACACACACACACACACACACACACACACACACACACACACACACACACACACACACACACACACACACACACACACACACACACACACACACACACACACACACACACACACACACATGCGCGCGCGCACACGCACACGCACACATACACACACACAGCGCGCGCGCGCCAGCTTAAAAGACCTATGCCTTTCGACATTATAGTCTACTTTTGACATAAACACAATAATACCAAATAAATTCAAATTACACGATTCATTTATTCATATCAAACTTAAGATTTATATTTAAGGCAAGTTTCCAATTTAAAACACCTTGTTATTATATATACTACATAACATCTTGTTACTTATACATGTACCACCATGCTTAGTACATGGACGGGTATATCTGCTACAGTCATGGACAAAATTTTGGAATATGTTTTTCTACAAAATTCAGTTTTCAATCATATCAGGAAAACGATACTTCTCCTGAAGTAGATAAGGGGCGGCACCACAGGGGGTCAGGGGTGGGCAGCCACCCCCTATTTCATTTGTTTTTGAAAACATCGCCCTCCTATTGTTGTTGATTTTCCGAGGAAAAAAAATCAAATTGGCGGGAAAATATGCTTTTTTGTCGTCGTCGGCCCTCTGCCCTCGCTTGTCGGACACTGTTCGGCTTGCGTTTTGGCTAGTAACAAAATTTGTTTGGCATGCAGGTGCAATTTCCCTCCTTTCCCTCCTTTTTTCGCCCTCAAAAAATTTTACCCTGACGCCGCCCCTGAGTCGAGCTCATATGAACCTATATGTTCTGCATGGATAATTGATCATTATTCGAAAGAAATTTGCACTTTAAAACAGGGCTACGCAAAGAAATAAACATATTCCAAACTTTTGTCCTGGACTGTAGTAATGATGATATACAGAGAGAGACATAAATGACGATTTTACCAATAATTACTGTTAAAATGTAGGTTTTAAGTGATGACTTAACTTTTTCCACTCTGTCAGCATGTTTGACATGAGACGGAATCTGGTTCCACAGTGCCGGTGCAGCATGACAAAAAAATCCGTTTACCACAGTCATTGGTAGCAATAGTTACAAAACAAAACAAGTCCTTTTGGCGTGATATTAGATTTCTGCCTGGTTCTTGGTACGGAGGTCTGTAATGCCGGAGCCAAATCATTGACACATTGGTAAGTAATTGATCAGATTTTAAATATTATTCGTGTATGGACAGGTAACCAGTGAAAGGTTTATAAGATAACAAGCAAAAACACCCTTTTTGAAATGGCTTCATAAACCCTAACAGATCAAACATTTACCAATATACACTCAGCAAAAAGAGAAAGTAAACACTTTTTCAAGTTCACATTTGTAATATATAACTTTAATAAAAATCAATGAATCATATATCAAATTAAAGGCAATTTAATTCCCTTTCAGCCTGTGAGAGTAATGTGAAGATAAATTTTATGCATGAGTGATCACATGCGTTTTTATCCCCCAAGGTGCAAAAGTAAAAATTGCAAAAATGGACCATAATCCACTGATATTTAAATGGCACAAAACAGTCAATGGAAGCAAAAGATCAAACTTAGACAATGGCTTTATCTTTGAATAAAAGACAGAATTGTTAAAACTGCAAGACTGAGTCGTTTTGTCTTTTTACCAACAAAGAGAGAGAAAGAAGCTTCTCTACAGCCTTCAACTTAAAAAAATGTTTGAATGATTGACATGTAACCACCCTTGTGTATATACTCTATATCCAATTGAAACTTCTTAGACTTAGGAGAAGCTTCATTCTTTCTCTCTCTCTTTCCCTCTCTTTGTTGGCCAATTGTCATTGTAATTTGTCCCCGCGAGCGAACAACCGACAGATGTTAAAAGCAAATTCATCTTTGCTTAAGAAAGTATTCATTAAAGTTTCATTTAAATTTGTCTCATAGTCAGACCCTAAATATAGGGATTTTTTTGTTATAGAAATTACCATTTCAGATTCGACTTGAGATGCCAGTGTGATGCGAATTATTTTTCTAATTTCGATTTTTGTCAACTAGATTGACGACTTTGCAATTCCGCCACTTACACTCTTAAAAATTCCGAGCCAGTCAGACTCGGAGAAAGGATCCGTTCGGGTACACTCGGAAAAGGGTCAGGTTTAACCACATTCCGGATCAAGTTCGACCAAAATCCAAGTCAGGTTGACTCGTATTTTGGTCAACCTTGGCCCGCAATTAGGTTGAAACTGACCCTTTTCCGAGTGTGCCCCCAACGGATTCCTTTTCCGAGTCAGGTCTGACCAGGGATTGTTAAGAGTGTACAATTTCAATTCATCCATCACAATCACTGAGCATTTGAGTGCATAAATAATTTTGTATTTTTGCAACCAGTTTCGTCAGAATTTCATGTAGTTTCGTGTCTCTTTTTAGTATGAAAATAAATATTGATATCTTGGGGTCAACATGGATTTTATCGTTATTCCTTTTCACTTGTTTTCATCGTTTATTGAGGCACTTACGAAAACACACATACATCTTCGTGAATAATCACATGCATTAATCCATGCAGACAAACAGCCACAAATCTAGTCAAACAGTGAAACTAGGTAACAAAAGACGAAATTGGAATTAACGTTCGCATTACCCTGGCATTATGAGACACTTGCTTTTGGATGAAAACACTTCGAAATTGAGGAGGAAAATTTATATTACAATTTCATGAATTGAGTTGATTTTTTTTGTAAAAAAAGATATCTTAAAAATCTGGTTATCAGCCATGATAAAATTCCAATACCATGAATACGGTTATTAATGTTAAAATGGCATTTGTTCAGTTAAAGCACAAGTTTAGTTTTGGCTATTTTTCTAATTTCAAAGCTTTATGCCTAAAGGTCATATCACACCAATAACAGATTCTGAATGTCTTTATTTTTTTTTAAATTAATGAATAAAAAATATCGGGGGAGCCCAGAGATTTTCGACTATATTTTACATTTTGACATCCAAAGTTTTAATAAGGTGTTAAGGTTATCTGAATTATACCTCATCAGAAAGATTAGACTCTGTTCTTTCTGATGAGGTATAACTCGGATAACCTTAATACCTTATTAACCCTTTGGATGCTATAATGTAAAATATAGTCGAAAATTTCGGGGCTCCCCGAGATTTTTCATTTATTAATTAAAAAAAAACTAAAGACATTCAGAATCTGTTGGTGTGATATGACCTTTGGGCATAAAGCTTTCAAATAAAAAAAAAATCCTAAAACTAAACCTGCGCTTTAATATAACAAACATGTATTGTGTAAACTTAAGTAAACAGGAGCTCCAAACCAGAGCAACTGAATATATTCGCATAGTAACTGCGCATATAAATTTATGCAAAGTTATTTTAATGTTAGCTAAATTCAATACTTATGTATGGGGATGACTTTCAAAGATGAACTTTTTGTACTGAGTTAGTTACATTGCGTATACCCTCCCTACTCAAAAGTATTGCAACATATACTATAACGCATACATTTTGAGTTGAAGGGGTCTTTCTGTAATGATGTCCTAATGAAGTTTATTATTGGAAAATAAATTATTTGAAAAGAAATCAATGAATATAATTTCTCCTTTCTTCTCCAACATGTCCAAGGCTGAGAGATAATCACATGCAGACACAACCACGAAAGAGGGGCTGGAACATAAAAATTTAACAATTTTCGCCTCCCTGTAAGGGTGGGGTGTTTATTCACTCTAGCATCGTAAGTCGATTTCATATTTGCCGTCAAACGGTTTTAATGGTTTGGAAAGACTTCCAACAAACAAAAAATGTCAATATTTTCCTTTGAAGCTGTCTCAGAAAGAAGACACCACGCTGCGAAGAAGAAAGCGCTTCCTATCTTCAGAAGACAGTGGTAAGGAGGATACGCCCCATATTTTAGACAAGACCTCTTCACGTCATAACTTCTTATTCTTTCTGAATTCTAAAGGCGGTTTACTATTGTAAAGATCCTAAAATTTATACTGTAATGCGACTTTTTAATACAATGGATATAATAATGTGGAGAGAAAATAATTTTCTTGAATTAGTAACCTTATTCTCCTATTTCACTGTCTTATGAAGACAGGAGGCGCTTACCCCTTTTACGGCGTGGTGTCTTCTTTCCGAGACCGCATCAAAGGTGCATATTGGCATTTTTTTGTTAGTAGGAAGTCTTTCCAAACCATCAAAACCGTTTGACGGCAAATATGAAAACGAATTACGATGCTAGAGTGAATAAACACTCCACCCCTACAGGGAGCGAAAAAATGTAATTTTTTATGTTCCAGCCCCTCTTTCATGGGTACGTCTGCATTTGATAATCTCTCCGCCTTGGAGAAGAAAGGAGAAATTATATTCATTGATATTCATTGATTTCTTTTCAAATAATTTGTTAATAAACTTCATTAGGACATCATTACAGAAAGAACCCTTCAACTCAAATTGCATGCGTTATAGTGTATGTTGCAATACTTTTGAGTAGGGAGGGTAGTGCTTATATCCTCGTATTATGCTCTGTCCACAGTCGATTTCGCGAACACATCTTGTTTTTCGCTGGGCGCTAGTCCTTTCATTTTAGTGGTCGGATGGCTATCAACTGAATCACTTTGTTCTCTTGATGCTATGTCTTTCGCTGCTTCCCTTAATTTTCTCCTGTATAAAAAGGCACTCGTAGCATACAATAGAGACGCCGTCAGGAAGCAGCCTAGCAGAACGTAGAACGCAGTACGGTATGTGCCTGTGAGATCGTAGATGTACCCTGTTGATGAAAACACAATGGAAATCATTGAGTCAATACTTTTAAAGGCGCTGAATCTCGTTTGCACTCCTCCCGCAGCACAACAAAACATCACACATGCCCTTAAGCTATTTATGAAGGACATGTCTGTTAAATAGGAAGATAAGTAATTACCTAGAAGTTGAAAATTGCACCAAAGAGTACGGTCAGTGAGACCGTTGTAGGTCTATGGTTAGACTCCGTATGAAACTCACTGAACTAAGTGATTTTACTAGTATCATTTCAGCAAATCATGAATTGATCTATGAATAATGTGCATGAGACTCAGGCTCAAAATTTGTCATGTTCATAAATGATGGTACATAATTTGTAAATTTAAATAAATGTCACATATCATACATGATGACCACACATGCACTGCAAGGGTCTGAGAGAAGACTAGTAAACTGGTAGAAATTTGTTGTCTCTAGGAGACAATAATTTAAATCAAAATCTAATGGTTACGATTTCATGTGTAATTTCAATAAGCACAATTTCATTGAAATTACCAGTGATGGAGTCGAGGCCGACCGTTCCGACTCACGAAGCCAATGGAAAAAATATTTTTCAAACAGACTCAGGGCTGCCACTCAAAATTGTATTTTTCCCCTAGGCCGCATACGTAATTTCCCCTACGGATACCATTTTCCCTATGCCGGGAGCTATGTTTTCCCCTATAAAAATCAACTTTTCCTCTACGGAGGTACGTTTCCCCTACAAAATAACCTTGGTAAATGCAAGAAATTTATTTTAATTGAAAAGTTGACATTGTGATCACCTCGCTACTGCGGCATGCGCGCGTTACGGTTTTCGTAATTATACTATATAGTGACCAACTTGGACAATGGATTTACCCAAATATTGTCTACAGACAAATAAATATGGGAGTTCTTAGAAAATCTTTGAGGATTTAAGAATGTTTTAGAATATTGTCGAAACTCCTACAAATCATTAAAAATTCCTACTTTCCCCTACGGAAGGTCATTTTCCCCGTAGGGATTCCCTACTCCCTGCGGTTGGCTAAAATATCCCTATATACGGTAGGGATTTTCCCCTACGACTGGCAGCCTTGAACAGACTTTGTACACGTGACTCGGTCTGATTCCAAGGCCAAGGCCGGCAAAATCTGGCCTCGAGGACGGCCTCGACTCCATCCCTGGAAATTACACATGAAATTACGTTTTTTAGCAATAATGTGGTCCGACATGCAAGTATATCTTGTGTAAAACGGGTACGGCATGCCCGGCAAAATGTGTATAACAGTATTTTATAAAACGCCATAGCTACAGTGCTTTGCGCGTTGCCGACATATTGCGCAAAGCGTCGGGGGGGGGGGGGGCTCCTCGAGCCTGATTAGGGTTGAACTCTTTACCCTTGAGAAAAAAAATGCTAATACCATACAATGCTTAAAGTGTCATTGACGTTTCTTTCTTATCCGGCAGTTTGCTTAAATGTAATTAGGATCTTAATCAATATGTTTTCCATATATTTCACATATTCCATAATCTATAGATATGATGTATTTATACATTACGTACATATTCCACACGTCAATTGTATTCCATACTTAACATGACAAAAATATATTCTATTGTATTCTATATATTCTTATATTGATCGATATATTTAAAATTATGTATCATCGAAAAAAATTACAATAGGTGTATAATTATACAAATAAGAAATCATTTAGATAAATATTCGTGGAACTTTGTTTCCCACTGCTAAAATGTCTGTGTACAAATTCTAGAAGGAATTAAGCGTTATTCTCATCTCTTAGGAGAAATATTGAACGAGTGCAAACAAAATCAAATAATGGATTTCCTTTTGTGAGTTTGTTCCCCGATTGGTCTGCATACGAATCGTTCGCAAAGGAACTGTTTCCGTTCAAAATAGAGACAGAGACAGAGAGAAAGGGGGGGGGGTTGAGAAAGGGGGTAATTACCTCCACCCTATATCGCTGACCCCACCCCCATATCATGCATCCCGTCAATTTCACGATCTTTAACTTATAAATAACGCATTTCAAACACATTTACAAAGACTTGCTGAATTTTTGTCAGTTCAATTTGGAAAATTTCGTTTCGAAACTTTTAAAACATTCATGCGGTCGACTGAAACTATAATTAGCGGTTGTCATTATTCTTCTCTCACCTCCAATTACAGCTCCGCTGCTATAACCCAGGCTGAAAAACACCGACATAAGGCCACACGACGTCCCCTGAAGACTCCGACCAAAAGTCTGCACGGCGGCTGCATACACGATTGGGTTGAACATACCGGAAGCCAATGCAGTAACTGCAAGGGATGAAAAACAGAGGTTACGAAAGAGTCACCGTTTGCGCATTTTAGAAGATCACCAACTCCCCCCCCCCTCCAATTGACAAAATACTTTAACCTAATTTTGGGAGGCCTTGTTCCGTTTCAGTTGGAAGAATTTTTACGTTTCTTTCCTTGTTTTGCTTTCTTTCTTTCGTGCTTTCTTCATTTTTTTCTTTCTTTCTTCTTTCCTAGCTTTTTTACTTTCTTTCTCTCCTTTCTATCATTCCTTTTCTTTCTTCCTTTGTTTCTTTGTTGCTTGCCTTTTTGCTTGCTTTCTCTTTCCTTCTTTGTTTCTTTCATTCTCTCTTTGGCATATGATTTATCAACCATCCAGAGTGCAGTGGTCAGGCCAGCGAGCGAATTTAGGTATAGCGCCATCTCGTATCTTAAATCACATGTCTCATCCACAAAAGCACCAAAAATGCGCAACTTTTCGGTAACAATGTTCACGAGAGACTAACCAACGACACAAGCGAATACTGAGCTGTAGGATGACGTGGTTGTGAGTACGCCTTGCATCGTTGCCATGACAAGAGTAGAGAGCGCCAGTACTTCCGGTTTGGAGAGAGGCCAACGATCAGCGAACACAGTTGCACCGGAGGTCCCGCCAAGCTGGCTCAATCCCATCATGCTAACCATGAATGCACTTCTTGTACTATCGATACCGATACTATCGAAGAAACTTACCTACAGAAAAAAGTAGCAGTGTTTGAAGAATTAGTGGTGGCAGTAGTAGGAGTAAGAGTATAGTAGTCGTAAAATAATGATAATGATAATGGTGATGATGGTGGTGGTGGTGGTGATGATGATGATGATGATGACGACGACGACGACGACGATGATAATGATGATAACTACAAAATGTACTTCGCCATGCAATGCTTGTATCGCATGTACCAATATGAATTCCGGGTATGAAGTCTCCACCTACAAATGTCTTTTTATTCCCATATAAAGTACAACAAACTCTGTGCCAAGTTTGAGAAAATCCATTAAATGTCGCTTATAGAGGCCTTAAAATTGTTCCCATATAATAGACCAAAAATATAAAGAATTTCGTCATTGTAATAACTCCCGCTTATAGAGAAGAAACCCCCACGCTCCCAAAATTTGCCGTTTTGACCATAATAGTCGGAACACTGAGGGTTTGACATAATGTGCCTCGCCCACCGTGACTGAATAACACAAATTTAGGTTTCCCAAAGTACACGCGTAACCCAAGTTTGGATTCATAATAGGGGGCCTAACAATTCTTGCAAGTAAACTTTAACGTATGACCTTACGTGACCTTTAACTTGACCACGTGACCTCAAACAACACTATTACATGAATCAGATAAATGCACCCCAAGTGCACCGAGTACACTGGTTACCACTGCAGCAACATGTACCAAGTTATGTGGCATAAGAGAGTCTTGCAGGACGCAGGTAAATTTTTGACCTAAAATGACCCTTGACCTCCGACTCCAACATGAAAATCAACCAAGTGCATCTATCAGCCGGGCCATCAGCCGAGTTTGGTTGAAAAGAGAGAAATGGTCGGAAAGTTATTTGAGAGTCTTGCCTGTAAATAACATACTGTAATGACCTTTGACCTTACCATGTGATCTCCAATGGCAACATAACATAAAGTTTCCACTAAAAAGGCCATCTTCATTGCAAGTTTGGTGGCCATTGCAGCAACATGACTGTGCCAAGTTATGTGTCATAACAGGGATCGCAAATTTGTGACGGACGACGGACGGACGCCACTTGGATCCCTTAGTCTCGCCTTTACCTCCGGTGGGCGAGATAAACCACATTTAGATTTTTCCTGTGATACACTTTCCTAGCAACATTTGAACTAAATCCATCAGGAAATGTGACTGGTAAAGCACATGAAAGAAAATGTAAAAATGGCACCCTATAAAATTCGGGACACTGAGGGCGCTTTCAACAAAAACTATTGGGACCATGACTATAGTACCCAAACTCCTCCACCACAGCAAAGAAATGTGGTTGGCTACACAAAAAAACACGTTATAGCATCACATAAGATTTGCAGCTCACGTATGTGTTAGAATGACCACCCAGACATCTCTATAGCAAGTTACAATTATACGATGTGAATTAAATTTGTATAGCAGGCGAAATGAAAATCGGGGATCGAGTTGGAACTTGACAGGGAAACCAAATTCTGGTTTTTAACTACTCCATTTCTTACCGCATTAACGTAAAAGAATACCAGCCCCAAAGCGGTTAATGTCCCTCCAAAACCTTGCAACCACAAGTGCGGTGTACACGCGACCTCTTTGTAGTGCGACAAAATTTCCTTTCTGTTCAAAAACTTTGAATGTTTATCACGTCTGCGTACATCTGCGTCGACAACTTTTCCTGAATTTGCCGAAATCATGTTTTCTCCTTCGAGATTTTCATCGCCCCCATCTTCTTCAAGAGTCTTATTCGCTTTCTCTACAGCGTCAAAATCCTTTTCGTCTACTTTTCTGTACTCGGTTTGTTGGTACGTTCTGTTTAGAATTTGAAAAGACGGTGACAAGACGGTGCTGGACACCAGACCAACCATCAGACAAACGGCCATGAAGATACGCAGAGTGTTCCGCCATCCAACACTTTCGTTTAACCGCTCGATGACAGGAGCAAACGCCATGATTGCTGCAGTAAATAAAACAATACTTAAGACATTATAATTACAATTATAGAAAGCTGAGTTACAGTACCCTCGATCAGGGGCGTCGATCCATGTTTTGGAAATAGGGGGGGGGGGGCAAAAGTGAAAAAAAATGTCCACAATTAATTTTTGGCGCGCTCCGCGGCGAAAAATTGACAAGATTGTATGTTTAATATTTTAATGTCATGTTAAATGGTTTTATAGTGCTTTCCCATGCTTATATTTGCATTGCATATTATGAATTTTTCAAGTTGTCAAAATTACTTGGGGCAAAATCGATATGTTGTCCCCCCCCCCCCAATATTT
>JZLH01S0588198.1:0-14769 GCA_001188425.1 Eucidaris tribuloides | reverse complement strand
ATATTTTAGAGGAGGAATTTCTACACAAAATTCCTATATTGGATGAATATATCTGCAATATTGCCTCCGCTATTCCTATACACGGGTGGATTAATAGCAAGCACAATAATTGCTTATCAAAATATGCATGCCACAAAGATATATCTGTGTTCTGAAGCATTTCAACAATTAATAAACAAAGCAAACCTATCAATGCTGGAAATACACTCGTCAAAGATTTAAAGCACAGATTCAGATTTATGAAACGGCCTGATTACATTTTCTGTGCAAGCGATGAAATCTTTGGATTTCAGCTCACTACATGGGGGGGGGGGTACTCTGTGCCACTGAGAACTCCGAACCCATACCCATAGGGTCCTTTGCCGTAAATAGGCTCCCGTGTCTAAAGGTTTCCCAAATTTTTTAAGCGCTTGGGCAAAGCTTGGGCAAAAATTGAAAATAGGATATGTTTGCGCGTGAAGTGCGCCGAAAATTTCAAATTTGTGAGTGTTTCATGAATGCGCGCGAAGCGCGCCGAAAAAATGGGACCCATGTCTAAGCGCCTTTTTCATGAAAAGGGGACCCATGTCCAAGGGTTTTTCTTGAAACAGTCACCCTTCCCAGCGGCACATCCCCGTATACCAAATATACGTGAGTACCCCTCCCCCACCCCCGTGGGACTACATCACTCGGGAGAAGAGTGACTTTACCTCATGTAGATGTCTTGCGAAATGGAAAACGCTGCTGAACTGGATATGGCATCTCTGCCACGATTAACAATAAACGTGAGAACACCCTAATATTTATGTTGTTGCACAAACCTTCGCTGTAACTTTGAGTAAACAAGCATAGCTCATAGATTGAGCAGTTTTCAGTAAGTTTGCAATAAAAGAACAAGTATAATTTACAGGAGGACTCTAATAAGACTAGTTCCAAAGGTGATTTAAGACCAATTTCTATCACGGCCAGCCCCGAACTTCTTTTTCTTTTGGCTCCTTTTTTTTTTTTCCCCTTTCGTTTTTTTTTTTTTTTTTTGCCGGACGATTGGGGGGCACGTGCCCCCCCCCGTGCCCCCCCCGTAGTTACGCCACTGTAGAATCATTATGGGCAATCTCACTTTAACTTCACCCTTTCCTTGGGCATTATGTAGTTTTATGTTTCGCATGTGCCATTACTAGAAACATAACATAAGCACATATTGCTGCAAAATATGCAATCTGTTGAAATTTATTGAGGATGAAAATTTCATGCGAAGCTTCGAAGGTATGAAACATGTGTACAGACATTTATGTCGAATCCAGCTGGATAAAAAGTTGGATATAACATGTAGAAAGTGTTGTAAAGTCTGGTAACTCCTCGGCCCATTTAAATGTTGAAATAGCATTTCAGTTTTTATGCTCTTTGGGAGGGTATTTTTTTTTTTGGGGGGGGGGAATGTTAAAATTACTGCAATGTGCGCTACAATGCAAAATGTGATTTTAAACCAATACGGGATTTTTAAACAATTCTTATCCAATCGTTGACACAAGAATCCTTGCTGTTAACTACTCATTTTTGATAAAGAAGCCTTTCTCTTCAGGACATTGTGGAAAGCTCACCTCAGATTGACCCTAAAATAAAAAGAAACAACAACATACCCGTACACCTGTATTTTATAGAGGGCAGGGCTGGTTGGCTTGCTCAAATCACATTTAATCCGGTAAGAGACTGTATTATTATTTATTATAGTAAACATGTATTCCAAACACAGATCATGATCATTATTTGATTCGTGTTTATGTGAAACATATACTATCTGGTTTAACCAAAAAGAAATATTGCCACGTAAGTAAACATCCTTATAGTTACTGGTCGCAGTGATGGATGTGGAAAACTAGTGAATCTTTCTCGGGGTTTGTCTCGACATATGTTTTCACTTCGTCGCAAGAAGAGTCTATTCAGATTTATCCTCTTGTCACTATTTAAACTATGTTTATGTATAATATCGATATCTTATTTTGTGTACTAAATAATTGCCAACAAACCAAAGGGATTTATGTCTGAATACATAATGGCAATGTGATTTGGTTAGTTGTATGTATTGATTTTGTGCTTTAATGCAATTAGGCCTACATGCATATTTGTCGTAAAATTCGTAATAGAATGTCATTTGTTGCACCTGCTATGAAACAAGAAATGCTATTTCGGACGTGAATTCATAATGTCCCAATTTGTTAAAACATTTAATGTCATTTATATCCATAATTTAAAGCCCAAGTTTAGTTTTGGGGATTTTTTTATTATTTGCAAGCTTTATGCCCCAAAGTCATAACCCTGCAATAATAGATTCTGAATGTCTTTAGTTTTTTTTTTTATTAGTTAATGAAAAATCTCGAGGGGAACCCCGAGATTTTCGACTATATTTTACATTATAGCATCCAAAGGATTAAAAAGGCTTTAAGGTTGCATGTGTTATACCTCATCTGAAAGAGCAGAGTCTGCTCTTTCAGATGAAGTATAACTCATATAACCTTCTTTTTGTCTTTATTTTTTTTAAATTAATTTATGAAAAATCTCGGGGGGGGGGACCCCCGAGATTTCGGCTATATTTTACATTATAGCATACAAAGGGTTAAAGGCATTGTATAACAATTTTTTCAGTTTAAAAAAATCTGAGCTACATGATTCTCCATGCTACCAGTGTCTCCGATACTGTCTAAAAGTGAAGCCCTGAAAAAAATGCAGCTTAAAGCGATCATTAAGTGCTTTGAAAAAGTGAAAATCATTGAGAGACCATTCCAGTTTTCCCCATAGACTGCTGTGTTGCAGAATTTCCTATCGGCTGATAATTTATTAATGTGCCATTTGTTTCTGCACATATTTTACTAGTGACAGCATAACTGTCCAAACATTTGTGTCTACGGTGTTTATATTGTCCATTCAAACACTGTCAGATATGTCAGACAGCAAAGTTGACAATTTTTTAATGGGTCTTCCACAGTGTTTTATATAGTGTCTTTAAAGGGTTATATGAGTTATAACTCATACTGAAAGAGCGCTCCTCTTTCAGATGAGGTATAACATATGCAACCTTAAGCCTTTTTAACCCTTTGGATACTATAATATAAAATATAGTCGAAAATCTCGGAGGTCCCCCCGAGATTTTTCATTAACTAATTAAAAAAAACTAAGACATTCAGAATCTATTATTACAGGGTTATGACTTTGGGCATAAAGTTTTCAAATAACAAAAAATCCCCAAAACTAACTTCGGCTTTAAAGCAATAACTACTATGATGATAGTGACAGTCCATGCCGGATATGGCTTCATGATCAGGGCGCTAATGTCAACCTTGTTTTGTCACTACAACTTTTTTTCTCTTTTTTTAAAGGTTTCCTGTGTATTTCACTGGTGTGATTTTCCAAACAATGGCAAAATGGTGACTTAGTTTACAACTTGTTTCACATCTTGTGAAGACGGCGTCCATAGCCTAGACATACATGTAAAAATATTCACCAACAGGAAAGAGTCTCTTATAAGATGTCAAAAGAGACAGGACTTTTTCAACCAGTCAAAATTAGTGTACCATCCAGAGAGAGCTTAGATATTAATATCATCAAACCCGCGCGAAGTATGAGCTCTAATGGAATAATACGCCGCCGAGGAGCAAGGATATGTAGTGCACGCTGTATTTTGTGCGCAAAAGTGTCAATATTGTCCAGGAATTTGCTTCCTACTATTGCTCTGAAAAGATTGATGCATATAAATTGGATTTTCATATGGGATTCATTGAATTGTATTCATTCCATTCCGGCCTTTGCTTCCTTGACATTTAAGTCCTTGACTGATGTTGCTATCTAGAAACCTGGGTACATAGTACTGAGAGATTCCAATAGCCTTACATAATTAGAGTGTTTCAACTTTTGGAAGACTCAAATGTCTATCATCCTGTCTCGTATGTAATAGGTCATGTTACACAAGTCCCCCAAAACATACTTAATCATCTCGAAAAGACGTGACAAGAACAACTTGTGAAAAACAACCCCCCCCCCCAAAAAAAAAAAAGCTGTATCTAGACAGGAAAAAGAATTTAGGAATGTATTTACTCAAAATTATGGGCACACGCAGGGGATGTTTGCGTTTAAATCAATTCAATGTCTGAGTCAAGACTATTCCATAGGTTAGTGACATGATTGGGAACACTTGAAAATTCCTCAAGAGCCAAATTGGTTGAAATATATACCAACTATACACCAGCAGGAATGGATATCCCAACTGGAAGGCTTTGTCTCTAATTTGTTCACTTAAGGAGAATCAAGCATGAAAATAATAGCATTTTGATTCTATCGAGCCCCGATAAAAATAGAAGACATAGAGAGCTGCATAACCGGTTTGCCTGCCACGAGGGATATTCCCTTTAACGGAACTGTGTGAACTTTACATTGCCAGTCACGAGAAGGAAACCAAGAATCAATCCTATTAAAGGTAAATGACATGATTGGGGTTAGTCCTCAACTCTAGAATCAAGTAAACTATGCAAGGATTCTCCTGTGAAAATCTTGTAGTCAAACGTTGACTCATTCTAAAATAAGCAATGTCAATATCACTCGTAGCACGGAAACCTGCTGTGTGGCAGATACTCCTATGTTTCTGCTTGATTCTCCTTAAGTAAACGAATTACAGACAAATCCTCCCAGGTGGGAGATCCACTCCTGCTAGTGTATAGTTGGTATATATTTCAACTCATTTGGTTCTTGAGGCATTTTCAAGTGTTCCCACTTCCCAATCATGTCACTTTAAGTCTCTCAACATCATTGAAAAAACAGATAACATATATACTTCGCGGAATGGTAACGAAATGAATTTATCGTCATGTAGTACATTGGCCATTCATATTCTCTGACATACGAACTGCGGGCTCAGCGATCAATTTTTGCACAGCATGTCAAAATTCTTGTTTGTCAATGTTGGTGTAGTTTGGACCCAAAATGACATTGGCAAAAGCTTTCACCAAAAAACAACAACAAATCATATATGTACATGCCCACTGTAAACTAAAAAACTACAACGAAAGCATTTTTGACACGTTTTTACAAAACTGATTGCTGACATGGCTGAGCAGTGAACTAAATATGAATAACCAATGAAACATATGAACGTAATAAATGGATTATACCGCTCTTATCATTTCCTGAGAGCAGTTTTGTGTTGTTGTTTTTTTTTTTCAATTTCATGAGATAGGATGGCGTCTTGGTTTCCTTTTTTGACTTCAACCGTCATTTAATTCGTAAAAGAAATAATCATGACTGAGTGTCGTACAATATAAATTATTTTCATTGAATGTAATATCTGACTTATTCTGCAATTGTGCCTTTTTGCAACTAGAAGGTGGCTGCAATCCTTGCACGGAATCAAATATCGGAAAATGATAACGACCTCAATGAACGTATGTTTAATTAAATTGTAATGTGATATAGGGAAATCTTTTAGGAGTTATTTTATACATTTAGTATATAAACAAGACCAAGGTCGTGACTCTATACATATAAACAAGACCAAGAAGTGACCGTCGGCTTAAACCATACAAGGACACTCAGTGAGACTGTGATTGGTAGATGGTTTGGTGTCGTGGTGCTATTTCAGACATCAATGATACTTGTGCTTACACACACACACACACACACACACACACACACACACACACACACACACACACACACACACACACACACACACACACACACACACACACACACACACACACACACACACACACACACACACACACACACACACACACACACACACACACACACACACAGACACACACGCACGCCATCACACACACGCACGCATATAAACACACATACACAGTCTTTCTTATACAGAACACACTTGAGATTCAATGTATCTCTAGACACTGCCGGGCCTTTACAAGTCTTGGTGTTGCCTTAAGTTAGTTTAGCGTCGGTAGATCAGGTAAGTAAATTTTCTTTCTTCTTGCCACTGCTTTAAATGAATATTATATTCTGCTAGATACAAAAATTGACATTACGTTGGATGAAATATACATTTTTCGTTTCGTTTCGTAACGTTTGGTTTACTTGATGTCTCTTTACTTCGTCAACGTCCTTGTATCTATATATATTTTTTTCCATACTCATATCTAAATGGTAAATTACCTTCTATTGTCCAAAATAACCAAAGATTACAGAATTGTGTATTCAATCTCTAATCTTGGATGATGGAATTAAAGTCATGAAATGACAAAATGATTTCGAATGTTAGAATACTATTCACTGGTGCGATGAGAGCAAAACTGCGAATGTTCTTATTGTTGAATTGTAGATAATCACTCCACGAATCAAGAATGATAAGACGTACAGTTCATCTTGCGGTTGTGACAACCAATTTTGCCAGTTCAGATTTTACTGAGGGAGAGAACGGTGGGTGACCACTCATCATACACACTTTAGTGAATAGGGGCGATAATATCATTTGTCCACTCTGCTTTGTAAGAACTCTCATAAAAAGGACCATGTTTACATTATATAGCAACCCTTTGAAAACTAGACCCGAGATATCTTGTCGTGAGGTCTATGGGAATGCATGTTAAAGCAAAATCAAACCGTCTTCAACGGCTTAAAATAGTGGAAAGATGTCTCGTATCATCGCACAGACCTCATGGAATCCAGAATTTTGGGGGACGTTTATATTATTTTTATCATTTTGATATTGATCATTCATTTCGCATATATCATCGATATCTTTAGCATCCATGTGACAATGTCCATATTAAGTTCATATCGTATACCAGACTTGTTAATGTATGGATATACTAACTTGAGATGTGATTACAAAAACAAACTACGATCAAAATTCAAAAGAATATATTTCTTACTGTGCCGTACTGCACTGGAATCGTTTTGTTTGTTTTGCAGAAGTGTTAAACACATTGATAAATTCACCACGTAACCATCATGAAGTGTCTTCTCGTGATACTTGCGTGTGCTGTGGTAGTTTGTGAGTAAACACCTTTCTTTTCGTATTCCCATTTATGAAGGCATAAAAAATGGGGCGATCCTGTCTCTTCCCTTACCATGAAGCAGTTTAGAAATTTAAATATTAACTCAATATTAACTACTCTGCTTCCAACGGCATAAGAGCAACTTGTTGAAAATACATATTCAAATTTGTCTGTTTTGTCGTGATTTATAACACTTGGAGAGATTTTTTTTTAGAGGGGGCTGGGGGGAGGCTGTGTAGACCAACAAAAATCTCATTTGAAAAACGTTTCAACGTCTAATTCATCTTGCATTAAGGATGTAGGGTATAGTAGATTATCGGCATTACTCTTCCCTAAATCACTAACCAGTTTTCGCAATTCCGTTTGGTCATCAATGTTTGTGAACATAGCCTAGGAGTTGATCCTTCATCAATTTCCATAAAACAATTACGGAAGACTACTTGTTTTATTGACAGAGATTTATTTCTTCTATATGTTTCGCTTTTATATTCAATGCCATATATACATGTTCAGGACGTTTGATAAAAATAATGGTGATATTTAATAAAGGTGATGTTGACGATGATGATGATGATGATGATGATGATGATGATGATGATGATGATGAGGATGATGATGAGGATGATGATGATGATAATGATAATGGTAATAGTGATGAAGGAAAGACTGATAGTAACAGAAGCGGTGCAATGTTAAAAATAACGATAGTGGTAATTATAGTGTTAGTATATTTTAGTATAGTATGTAGGTAAAGTATTAGTAGTAATTATATGTGTAAGATTTTATAAAAACAATAGGTATTCGTAATATAGCATGTTTTAATCTTGTTTCATGTTGTTTATATTGTTGTCATGTTACATGTATATTGTTTTTATAAGTGTTGTACTGTTCTGCAATGCATTGCAGAAAGTATCTAAAGCATGTAATATGTGTTTTCATATAATTTGTTGTGATGAAATTTGAACAACAAAGTCTAACATTTCAAAAAAAAAAAGTCATACAATCAACTTGTGTATCGAAAGCATCACAAATGTCACAGATGTGTGCCATTAATCATTTTATACAGGGTGGCCCAGAAAGAATGCTGCACCTGCGATCGCTAATTTCTTCAACATCATAGATTTTTTTGGTTTCAGTGGTTAGAACATTCTTTTTCCAACAATATGATACCGTGATCATTGATTTTGAGTAATTCGTTTGGATCCTTGACCATTTTTCCGAGGCAATGTCGTTTCCCAAATTTGCCAATTTTTCATCAGCGGCGGTCATCAGAAAACCGAGATATTTTCGCTTCTCAGCGTGCCATAGCAGACAAACTGCGATGACAATAGGAGATGTAGCTCACATCGTCTTTTTTTATCAAAGCGTGGGTATTCCTGCGTTTTGTCTCGACGGAGCTTATTCTATGGCACGCCGTAATGCGAGAATGTTTCGGTGTTCTGATGATCACTGGAGTTGCAAATAAAAGCAAATTTAGGAAATTACATTGCCTCCGAAAAATAGCCCTAAGATCCAAACACCTCTCTCAAAACTAATCAATGATCACGGTATCATTTTGTTGGAAAAAGAATGTTCTAACCCATGAAATAATCACCAATGACATTTTGTGGATGATGTTGAAGAAATTAACGATCGCAAGTGTAGCATTCTTTCTGGGCCACCCTGTATAAAAAGGAACATCCATCAATTGAAATAATTTAAATCTCGATTGAAATAATTTCTGATTTTATCGCAGGCTACACCGAGGCTACTCAATGCCACGTATGTGGTAATGGTGGTCCACAATCTTCGTATTGTTGGCAAAATCCACCCTCAACATATCCGTATCCGTGTAGTACCGATGGCCAATGTTATGTAAGCATAATATGCATATGCAAAACAGTACCAAAGTGTGACGTCACTCTGGTTCAGAAGTATGTGTGGACAATGACGGAACCTGCAGGAGCATCGCGTTGCAGCTGGTTCTTTCTACCATTATCAGACGAGCTGCAGTTGCATGCACCAAGGAGGGTGTAACAGCCCATTGATTGCACTAAGTTATATGTCTAATTGGCTTTGTCCTCACATATTTACGAACCAGTTTGACGTCATCACTCCTGCCCTCTATAAGCCAGATCGTATATCACAATTTGCGTATGAACAAAACAAAGATTATTCCCACGAAGTTTGTGTAAGTGGACATTTAAAAACTTGCCAGGTCAAAAGCAGAATGATCAATCATGCATGCATGCTTACATTTTCAGGAATGTACATTCGAAGATATTAATTTAAACAGAATGCATCAAAAGCAATTAAGGAACCCCATCACTATAAGAATGGTTGTTCTCAGATGACCCAGGAGAAGAGCTAGCCAGTCTTCAAAGATATGTGGTATAATTTATGGGGTCATTTATATAAAAAAAACAATGATTGCAGAGCCTTCCGTGGTACTTAGAAGACATGGTAAAGTTCCCTTCTGCCCAAAGAACATTAGATCTGTAAATACTTCCTTTTCCTGATTGTGTATCTTGGTTGATGGTGTATCTTGCTTTATGGTGTATCTTGTTTGATGGTGTATCTTGTTTGATGATGTATCTTGGTTGATGGTGTATCGTGGTTGATTGTGTATCTTGGTTGATGGTGTATCTTGGTTGATGGTATATCTTGTTTGATGGTGTATCTTGGGTGGTGGTGTATCTTGGTTGATGGTGTATCTTGTTTGATGGTGTATCTTGGTTGATGGTGTATCTTGTTTGATGGTGTATCTTGGTTGATGGTGTATCTTGTTTGATGGTGTATCTTGGTTGATGGTGTATCTTGGTTGATGGTGTATCTTGGTTGATGGTGTATCTTGTTTGATGGTGTATCTTGGTTGGTGGTGTATCTTGGTTGATGGTGTATCTTGGTTGATGGTGTATCTTGTTTGATGGTGTATCTTGGTCGATGGTGTATCTTGGTTGATGGTGTATCTTGTTTGATGGTGTATCTGTTTGATGGTGCATCTGGGTTGATGGTGTCTCTTGGTTGATGGTGTATCTCGGTTGATAGAGTATCTGGGTTGATGGTGTATCTTGGTTGACGGCGTATCTTGGTTGATGGTGTACCATATCTGTGCTGATGGTGTATCTGGGTTGATGGTGTGTCTTGGTTGATGGTGTATTTTGGTTGATGGTGTATCTTAGTTGATGGTGTATCTTGGTGATGTGTCTTGGTTGATGGTGTATTTTGGTTGATGGTGTATCTTAGTTGATGGTGTATCTTGGTGATTGTGTATCATGGTTGATGTCGTATCTTGTTTGATGGTGTATCTTGGTTAATAGTGTATGTTTGTTGATGGTGTGTCTTGGTTGATGGTGTATCTGGGTTGATGGCGTATCTTGATTGATGGTGTATCCGGTTTGATGGTGTATCGTGGTTAATGGTGTATCTGGTTGTTGGTGTATCTTGACTTATGTTGTATCTTGCTTACCGTCATCAAGCATGAAAAAGAGATGCATTATACTCGTTCCGGCAAGGTTCAAATGGTTGTGGTAAACTTCTTTTTGTAAATTATAATTACATTGTGAAAGTGACTATACATAGCAGAAAATTTTTGCTCACTTTCGACTTAGGTCTATTTGATGTTTGGTCTTTCTTTAATAATAATTCCTCCAAATTGGATACGTTCGTCACACCACCACCAATCCACATACAATGACAGAAGTATTCGCTCAATGTATGCTTGCTCATCATTTTCTCCTATATCCAGACCGTATACGTTCGCAGAGGCGTCCAGCTAGCCGCCATTTATCGCTCGTGCGAAGTACCCATCGGAGTCCAGTGTGGGCAATGCATCGAACTTGGCGGTAACTTCAATCGTTGCTTCGAATGCTGTAATGGTGATCTTTGCAATGGGGATGATGTCATCCAGGCGAACTAACTGTGAGAAGGTTTAGACCGAGTTATGATAGAACCATGCTAAAATACAGGAAAATCCCTAAAGACCGAATATTTTGTATGGTATTTTACACAAACATGACGATGACGATCTAGGCTTAAAGGAGGACATTTATAGAAGAACCATAAATATGACGATATAATATTCTACAGAGAAGCCTTATAAGCCGTACAATGAAACTTGAATGTCATTCAAGCATATATAACCCTTCCATAAGAAGCCAAAATTTTAGGGTGAAAAACATCACCCCAACCTCGGATCTAATTGCTTCTGTTTGCTGTCCGAAAACGGCCTTTCAGCCTGTGCACGTAAGAGGACGGGTTCGTGCGACTTGCGGGCAACTTCCGGGTACGTAGCTCTATGCGTATTTGGCTGCGAAAGACAACCCTGAACTTGTGTGTTTATTCTTTCCCTTAGAAAATAAATAGATAGGGCCTAATACTTCATCGGTTTGCAATTACGCTCTCATTATTTTCCAACTTCAATGTTCTACATGTATCTACGAAATTCATTGTTTGGAGGAAAAAAACGCTGAAAAGGGGAAAGGACGACCTCCAAGGTGTTACTACGGCTGTATTTATTGCGCTATCTTGGAGCGTCAGTGTTCGAGTCGCGTCGCACGATTATGCCACTTTTGACACTTCAGTCAGGACGAGACTTTTACCTCTTTCCACATGGAAGAATGCAGTTGATATTAATTAAATTCATTTACGAATATCATTATAATAAGAAAAATAGACCAATCAAGCCTGCCCGCCAAACTTCATATCATTTTCCAGACGAGCTGGAATATGAGTCGTGGCGCATCTGCTTGGTGTTACGATTCATGCAGCGGCAAGTAATGGCAGGTTGGGCCTAATAAGGCTTTTAGCAAAGCTGCCAGTTAGCTGCCTCGCTGCGCATTGAGCTCGCCCACCAGCGGCTTGGCGGAAACGCGCGGCGGGCCTGCCGCGTTTCTATCAGATCAATAGCTGGCCCCGGATTTACATTACCTGCCGCGTTGCCCACATGTTCCACGGCCGTCAATAGTGCCAGTTCAACAAAGCCAAAACAAAAGTAGGTTAGATCTAAATTACCACGCGCAGTTTGACTTGACACTTTTATGTCAAGGAAATTCTACCTCGCGAACATTTGATTCTACAATAAGTAACGTTAATTATAGCTCTCAAACAACAATTTCTAAGTTTCATGGTTTGTTCGGGCGTTTTGTTTTCAAAGCTATTTCATGAATTAGGGCGCTACAGCCTCTCGCGGCACACGGAGTGAGTTAAACACGAATTTTTTCGGAGATTGTCCCCATTTCCGCTGCCAATAAAAATGACGATAAATAATGACATCAGGAATGTTTTACCACGGAAGAGGGACAAATGTGTATGTCAGACATTAACATTTAAAACACATATTAAGCCGGTTTTTGAGAGTTATGGAGCGCTGACACACACTCTATGAACTGTTATGGCGTGTATCGCAGTTCCGCCCCCCCCCCCCCCCCCCCCCCCCCCCCCGCCCCGCCCCCCCCCCCCCCTCCTGGCTGCAGCCTGCCGTGTAGCGTATACCCGGCGTGTGACGTCACACAAAAAGGCCCTTTCCTGTAGCCGGCTTTCGGAGATGGGAGAGGCGTCAATTTATCGCAACATTTATTTTCATAAAACCCGAAGCTTGACAACACTTTCATGCGATGTTAGGCTGCATAAGGGCCAATTCCACGGAAAATGTTTACCCAAGGGCTTGGAAAAATGAAAATCAAGGAACAACTGCTTTACCCTGCGGGAAGTATTCAGGAAGGGTCCATCAACATGACCTAATGAAAAAAAGGCGGTCAAGTCGGAAAAAGATATTTTTTGAGCTATTGAAATTAACAGTGATTATGTACAAGACATTGCAAGTAAAATTCAGTGTGTTTGCCAGTTATTTTCTGTGTAATGTGAAAAATTGTAATTATAAATGACTTTCCAGAAATTATTTCTTATGCCGAAATTAGGCTGACGACTCATTTTAACATCATCCCGCTGGATACCGCAGAGGAATAATCTTTTCTGAAAAATGGCTGTATTTTCATTTGTCTGCATTTCCCTCTCGCTGGAAGTGTAATGTCCGCTAACGTTTTTCGCATATAAAAGTTTTACAGTAACACTATGTTTTGTCCCAATTTTGTTCTAAATTCAAATGCAAAGCTAAAAATGTGATATTACACAACATATCCAGATTTTTTTCAAGCAAATTTGCTATTGTTCATCTCCCAAAAAAGCGTACGGACATTACACAACCAACGACGTTACGGGACATTACAAATTTTGTTATCACAAGTGTAGCTGCATAGCATTAACAGTCCAAATCACTTTGGATTTCAAACACTGTTAATGTTGCATATCTGTCACAAGTGGATAGCCTTGGACCTTATATTAACATTAATTGTAGACATTATTCAAGCAATACAATGCCACTACTTAACTTTGCGATTTGACTAATCCTACTACAACCTTGTCACTTTACTGTCCTACTCCCCATGCATAGCCCTCCCTGCATGTTATGCATGGCTGCAAACACTGCAATGCAAACTGCTTTAAGCCTGAGCAAGTGTACTCGTTTCAGTGGATGCTGGAGAATACAGGAGATGAGGAAGAGGAACAAACCAACTCCGCTTTATAGCTTCCAATGGGTGTCCTTTTCATATTAGAGATTTAGACAAACAATCTGCAATGCTACTTTGTTGATCAAGAAGGATCCATCTGATGGATTGCGGCTATGTGAAATTTCTGAATAAGACAGGCTATCCATGAATTTCTTTGTGGTATTACAGCACTAGCAAATGAAAAGGCAAAGAGTTATTGCTTACCCTCTCCCAAATGGGACAACAGGAACCACTTTCTGTTTCCAAGCTGATATTGGAAGCAGGGAATAACTGATAATATCTCTGAAAACAGCACCTTTCTGACATTGTTCAATAAATGTACGTCTGAAAACAGCAGAAAAGCACATCCTGTTATTGTGTAAAAGAGACATATTAACTTTTGTTGAACTATTATGCATTTGTTTTAATTGAATAAAAGCAGCTTATTAGCATTATGGTTATGTTTCAGTCATGGGTGTGCAAGTCCCCCCATAGCTGAATATGAATGAATAAGTGTAATTTCCGTAACGCTTCTGTAATGAACACATTTTTCTTATGATTACGATTGATCATCCAATTACAAAAGTCAAATGGCTGATTTACCGTATTTAATTTACAGATCACCGCATCCATTGCAGACATAATTTTAGCCTCTTTAGATTTTTACTATGAAAAAAGTCAAACAAACTAATAAAGTATGGCGGTATACCCCCAAATACTCCTCAATTGCGGCAACTTTCAAAAATAAAAGATATCATGCATAAGTGCTATGCGCAAAACATTTTTTATAATGTCATATGGAGCTCTATTCAAAAAAAAAAAAAAAAAAAAAGATAAAAAAATCTTGAAAAGAACCTGAAAATATTTAAATACAATCATGCTGACCCCTACCACTTTAGAAAGTGCGACAAATCTTGTAATGTCCGTAACGCCTCAAAAGTGTAATGTCCGTAACGCCACCAATTATGGCTGTAGAGGCGAAATGATCAATCTGTTTCACTAAATTTAACTTTATTCTTATTTAACATACTTCCTTACTTTTCAATTTATTGGTAAATTGGTTTCAACTCGTGTCCTTAAACTCACAGACTTTTCAATGAACATTACAGGCATACAAAAAGCTGTGTCCAAAAATGTAATGTCCGTTCAACGGCCACACATTTTGTCCCAGTTAACTAGCCACACCGAGTGATGAAAATGGGACTTGGGAAACTTTTCTAAACACCTGAATAGATAAATTAGGGTCAATTATTGTT
>JZLH01S0588176.1:24999-36227 GCA_001188425.1 Eucidaris tribuloides | reverse complement strand
GGGCCCTATCCCCAAACTTTTGCCCCCCTTACGGGCCAAACGGGGCACCCTGGGCATTTTCATGAGGAACATTAATTCAGCACATACAGAGGTATCTACATATAAAGTGGCTTAACTAAACTATTTCTGGATCTAGAGAAGAAGATGTTTGAAAACTACCTACTTTTGGCCCTTTAGGGCCCTGCCCCTGGGCCCCCAGGGGGGCCAGGTATACCATTTGAGGACCCTTGAATCCCCACCCCCTAAGAATCATTCCTGCCAAGTTTGGGCCAAATCCAATCATGCATTTTGAAGAAGAAGCTGAAAATGTGTAAAAGTTTACGCACGACGAACGACGAACGCCAAACGACGAACGACGAACGACGGACGACGAACGACGGACAAAAAGCGATCGCAATAGCTCACTTGAGCCTTCGGCTCAGGTGAGCTAAAAATTCATAGAGTTCTTCACATTTTACAGAGCTCTTGGTCAAACAGATATAGATTTGTGTGAAAATGAGTACCAGTGCAATCTGAAATTGAATTAAAATGATGTATAATGGTTTAAGAATTTGATTTCACAGTATTCTTTAATACTGGGGCTCAGGGGAGGGATTCAGCTCGGAGATTGAACCGGGCAATTTGTCTTGCAACATGTCATGTTTCTGGTGTGTAACTTGACTTGGGGTTCACAGTTCAGGGAAATTTTTTTTTAAAAAGGCCTCATAAAATCATCTCAGTAATGTTAAAATGTGGTATCAATCAAAGACTAAACATGTCCTGCCTGCCATCAATCTGACCACCTTTAACAGTCCCCAGAATGTCCCAAGAGACCAATGCTGCCTGGTTTACTAGTTCTGGATGAATGACGAGGATTTTTTTCCCTCAAACACTGCCCACATTTTCTGTTATCTGCAATGATGTTTGGTATTTTGACTGCTGGGTTTACATGTAAGTTACTATTCCAATCTGAGCCTTTTTAGCTGTCAATGTATATCAGCTCGGTTCGGGGCAAAAGGCCACAACTCCGTGATATCTGGACTGGCAACTGGATCCGGTCCTACCATTACTATGTTACAGTAGTCTGGTTACCAGACAAGATTTGTGCATCATCTACTGTTAGTGAAAACTGAATACCTACTAAATCAAGGGTTAACTACAAGTCAGAAACCCACACCAAAAAATTTGGACCAGTGCCAGTGGTCTCTGCTACACTCTACCAAATTCAACAATCAGCTGCAAGAGCTCTACAATTGAGTCTGGAATCCAGACTACTGAATCACACACAATATGAGCAAATGTCCCTTTTGAACTGTGATTATAGACCTGTGCAGTTTCGAGAATGTGACATGCATCAGAGCTGGGGACCTTCTACAGCCCAACAAAAGATGATGTCAATCCACATTTACAGCTGTTCCTGAACTAAAGAAATTCATACATACACGTAGATGAAAATACTCCTCTGTTGTTATACTTTTGGAACTGGGAAGCCCCCCATTTATGGACGATGAAGCCATATTTCGTACTCAAAATGGAACAGGACTATACAAATAGTTCATCATTAACTTCTCAAAAACTATAAAATCAATAATTTTAAATTTTGAACACTGCATTTTTTATCTTTCATTACCTGGAAGCAAATGAAGCAAAACCACTAACTTCTACATGCTTTATATGGCTTCTCAAAATATTTCCTGTATATATTTCCTATATATTCTGATCAAATGAGGCCATCATACTGCAAAATCACCAAAATTCCACATCCAGCAAATACTTTGAGATCTTTCAAAACATTACTCATTAATACCAAATGTAATGTACTTTCCATTTGAAGCAATTATTGGACATGAAGAAACATAAAAACACACAAAGTAAATAAACAAATCAAACAAAACCACAGAAAAGGACATTGCAGCAGGCAATTGTTTGGCACAATCCACTCATAATTGATTTATAAAATCAAAGTTCTCTATGCAGCTGATTCCAGTAAACTTGGTCTAATCTTATACAACATACATGTATATATCTAGAGATAGTTTAGCAGTATTTGCAGGTGACTACCCTGCATGAAAATATGCCCTTTAAGTTCTTGATAATGGTAGAGAAAAAATTGTCTTAATTTCACCTTTAATCGGTTTTGATTTATTATATTTTCTGCCGTATAACCTGAAAACTATTACTTCAAGTGATAATCAATAAACAATAGCAGGAACTAATAAAAGTTTGAGAAGTTGGCGTAGTTGGATATTGAAGTTTGAAAATCATATTCGTGTGGGACTGGAAAGTGATTGCAATTTTTCAGAAACTCTGGTCAAAACTGAATGGACGCGCGTGATATTACGTTCAAGAAAATTCTTCTTTAACTGGTCTTTGTTCCTGAAATTTAACTTTGAAGTTCACTTTTTTCTGTAGAAAGAAGAACATTTCCTCATGAAAAAATTGAATGACAGATTAATCTTGTTTCACTAAGGCTGTGAATATAGGGTTCACGACACTTGCTCTAATGATTATTTCTACACTAACTTGACTACCTTCAACCGACCGGGTTAAACCTAGCACCCCCACCCTAAACCCTAACTTCTAACCAGAGTATCTGTCACCAGAGCAAAATGGCAGGAAAAGTTGATCATTTCTACGGTCATGTAATCATGGAACTGACAAAACTTACATAACCCCATTGTGCAATTGTATTTCACAAAATTCCCACATTAAAGGATTTCACAACATCTTCACAACTTCATTCCTACTTCGCAGCATTTGCTCATCAAAAATTCTAGCTGAAGCGCTCTTTCTTGGAGTGTTTTTTTTTTTCTAAATTCCTGAGATCTCCTTCAGGAAGGATTTTGGTGCTCTCTGAACAGTAATATATTAACAATACAAAATTCCATTTGGTCTGTTTCTACATTACAAATATTACCATAATATCCGTGTTTTATTTTTAATAATGAACAAATATTATCATCATGGAAAAATGTAAAACATTTTGTACCCCACATACGCAGGTGATAATATCAGGAGTAAGTACATTGATTAACTCTTTGCGACGCTGAATCTTAGTTCTGAGGGATACAATAATGAATGATTGTCGTATTTTTGACCGCATTTCTTTAAAACCTGGGCTTCTCGTTATTTGGCACCATTCATACTGGTATTTATTCATAGATGTTCATTAACCCTATTCTGGCCGGGGGGGGGGGGGGGGCGTCGGGGCTATAAAATAGCCCCGGCCCCCCCTCGACAAATTCCCCATTCCGCCCCGGCCGCGGAAAATTTTTGGACCCGCCGTCGCTCTCGCTGACTTTTTTACTTGCAAGGCTTGCGCATCTTTTGAGTATCAACAGATTTCGCAGACTCCCCGGGTACGCTCGGTTCCGGAGTCAGTTACGCAACTTTTCTGTACTGGGCAGTGCCAACACCAGAAAATCGCTCAAAAACATTGAAATTGTGTGTTATTTCAATGCAAAATTGTCCTGTCGGGCAGCCCAAATTCGATTAAAAATTCTGATTATTTTTACTTTACTATTGAAATAAACTAATTTCATGCATTCATTATTGATCGCAAAAGCCCCGCCGAACCTCTGTCTATGTCGCCGAGAAATTTCATCAGAAAAAAACAATAAAAAACAACAAGGTCGAAAAAACAAAGAAATACATAAGAATTCATGAAACAATAAAAATACATAAGAAATTAACTTTCGGATTTCAGCATTTTATTTTTACACGATAATGGTTTAGAAGGGTCAAAAAGCAATATTAGTGACCATACAATTAACATCATCTAGTGAGCTGGTTTAAAGGGCAGTTATGGGCAAAAATACTGATTTTATCACCATAAATATAGCAGAATTAACTGACTTCAAATAAAAAATTAGAACGATAATTATTTTTTCAAAAACATCTAACCATACGAGTCTTGGAGATCTTACGTCCGGCTCTATGCACATGCAAATTTTTCGCGGCGATCGCGCGATCTACGGCCGAGATCTCGGGAGGGGGGGGGGGGGGGGGGGGGGCGAATTAGCCCCCCCGGGCTATGCAATTTCAAAAAAGCCCAGGCTGATTAGGGTTAAGCATTATGACCACTTGTTAGCTTTTCTATTACGACTGTAACGGAGAAACCTAATTATTATGATTGTTGAATTTAATTGTACGAATGTACAAAATTGCAACATGCGTATGCAAATGGTTAAAGTGTGAAATATAGAGAATATATAACTTCCATCCAACCAATGTTGATTACCCCAGTTTTGTAAATGCATACATGAGTTGAAATAACTTCCGGTCAAAAGTCATCTTGCAGAAATGCCCAACTGAGTGAGGGAAAATGTTGGTATCAGAAATGCAAACTCTCAAGAAATCTACAGTTAAACTATTAATTCACTTTGCTGCAATAGTGCAACTTGTAAATATTGGTTTTAATATCCATTATGCAAAGTCTGATGAAATCTATGACAGTTAAAATATAGATTTAATATGCTGCAATATTGCAACTTCTGTAAGTTAAGTTTCTTTCAAATTACATGATTATTGTAATAATAATAAGTCAGTAATAACTATTACGGAGGTATGTACTATAACCCTGTTACCTTTTGCGTTGATACACATTGCAGGCATTCTATGCAGTACCACAGCACCTTATTTGCTGTTTCCTGAATTCCCAATACTCTCAAGTTCCATATCATCTGAATCCAGGGAGCAGCAAACTATTTTTTTTCTTTTACGAGAACTGTCTCCACCATCAGAAGAAAATAGAACTTCCCATATCAGCTCCGCTGGAAGAAGTCCTTGTATAGAAGATGTACATCCACACCAAAGCTCTGGGTTAGACCATTATACATCTGGGGGATGAAGTGCCCATCACTGAGGGGATGCTGCTGGAGATGCAGTAACAACCTCCTCTGATACGGGTGGTGCGGTCTTAGTTGCTTCTGCTTCTTGTTTTGCCTTCTCTTGTGTGTAACTGATGGAAGATAAACCAGTAATACCAGCGTTGTTATTCAAACAATTCAATTACAAACCTACTCAAAGCCGAAGTTGATAGTTTTGGTAAATGGGGAAAAATTAATCTTTTTTGTGCTAATGTGTTTTTAAGATAGACCATTATCATCTATTAGTGCCCAAAAATTACACTCTCTAAAACACTTCCACTCTTGAGAAACTGACGAAAAATCAAAGGCTGGGGACTTCTGATCGTTTTCCCATAGGAAATAGATAGAGTGATACGATCTCTTATCTTTTGAAAATCACAATGTGTGATTGTAAACATTTTTATTAGGCTTTATGTTGTTTTCTGATACCAATGAATATGTCAACATAAAGGGTAAATACATTATAATTTTGTGTGCAATGTCATTCATAAAATGCAAGATAATTGAGTGAATTGTTGAAGCGCAAGTTTAGGTTCGGTGTAGTTTTGTTATTTGAAATCTTTATGCTCAAAGGTCATATCACACCAATAATAGATTCTAAATGTCTTTCATTTGTTAAAAATTAATTTATGAAAAATCTCAGGTGGGGGGGGGGGTGGGGGTGGGTGATCTTTCAGCTGAGGTATAATTCAGATTACCTAACACCTAATGAATGTTGAGGTCGCTATACTGTAAAATATACTCAAAAATCTCTGCCCCTTTGTATTGGTTTACATTCCTTCAAGGTCAGACTTTAATTTAGTACGGGGGATATTCCTTTGTGTCTTCTCAAGTTACCCCGTTGGCTGTGGAAACCGGATGTGACCTGTGTTAACCCTATGGGATTTTCAGAATCTCGCAGGCAACAGGTTAACAAATTCAAGATAAATCGTTCCAGCTGTGATATAAACACTCAAGTTAGCGTACATACAGTACATTGGTAACTGTTTCAACTTTGGTTCTTGAGGCATTTTCAAGTGCTCCCAATCATGTCATTGTCCTTGTCACAATGAAACTTACAAGTAGATTCTAGCCAGCTGCATTAATCCTGTGAGTCCCAGGAATATATTGACACTAAATAGGTTCCAGTTGACTGGGATGATAACTAGTGAATACCTGGCCCAGATCATACCTGTAAAGAAAACAGAATCATGAATTAAAGATAAATGAATAATACTACTACTAGTAGTCCAAAATCATGTATAAAATTCACAATGTTACAACATAGTAGCATGGTAACAAATAGTGGAAAAGTTTCAAGTATGTAGTTTAACAAACTTACTTGAAAGCTAAAACTGCTCATGTTATTTCAATTTAATTTAGCCTATTCTCTTCTCCAACTACAACACTTATATCATAATTTAAAGTCATTTTTAAATTGTTATTTGTTTAAACTATTTTTTCATCAACTGTCACATGTTACTATGGATTTGCACATGACATGGCTATTGCAAAGGGGAGGGGGAGGGGGAGGCAGTTCTTCATCATTTCATTGACCACCTTGGATCAGGGCAGCTGTCTCATACATACAGCATGGATGAGACCTACAAATAAATCAATGAAATTATTAAGTCAGCTGGTTACGTGTGTGGCTATGTCCTCTTAACACTCACAAACAGTTTGACTCTGAATATGTATTACAAATATGTAAGTGCGTTAGTACAGAGCAGGTGTAAACTACAATGTAAAATGACAGGTGTCGTCCTTTGCAGCAGCATATCTTTAGGAGGGGAGGAAGGGGAGGGCGAGGGGAAGGGTAAGAGAGTGAAAGAGGAGGGGAGGTTGAGGGGAGGGGGAAGGGGAGAAAAGGGAAGAGAGAAAGGGCAAGGGATCAGAAGAAAGAATTTACCTGTGGCTGCTAAGGCACCGGACTGTCTCACACTCAGTTTTTCAGCTGGCCGAGTATAGTCAGCAATTCCAGCAATAACAAGGCACTTGACAAAAGAGAGAAAGAGAGAACACATTACTGGGGATGGCCATAGTGAGATGAAAGTGTCCATGTACACCGCATACATACATGTATGTGTGTGTGTGTGTGTTTGTACATGTATTTGTGCATATGCAATTGTGCATGTGCGACTGTGTACTTCATGGGTGTTACCAATATGCCTTTAAATTGGCAACAAACCAACGAAGTGAAAAAAAAATAAGTTTGGGTCTGACTTGGCTGCCAAATAGTTGTGGTAAATTCACTATACACTCATTCTCATAATTATGGAATATTTTAGAAACATTTTTAGAAGTTGCCATTTTTCCGTGAACGGTACATCTGAGATTAATATTTTCTCACCCCAGGTGAAACAATTATAATATAAGAATTTCAGGAATGCTGAGCATTTTCTAGCGTCCGACTCGACACTAAAACCTGTGTTTATAAATGGCGGTACTGTTGTTGAGTCATGTGGTGGTTACGCGCATTATTAGACTTGTAACAGACAATTTTGATGTTAATTTAATGATAAGTGACATTAGATACAAATTTATCAGTTTTTGGGGTTGTTTTTTAAAAATTACTTTAAAATGATAGGCTAACATTGTGGAGCTTGAAATTAAAAAGTTGTCAAACTTTGATATCTGAGCTACATAGTAGTGTTCATATGGACAAATAAACACCCTAGAATACATAAGTTTGGAAAGTTACACTGCCAATGGCAAGTTATGCATGAATAAACAATTAAAACTCAGGGTGAGTTTTAATAGCCTAGGTGTACACACAGTAAGTCTATGGGAGGAAACGGGCAAGTGAATCTGCTCAACTTACGATTTTCACTTTTTTAAAGCACTAAATAATCATTTTGAAATACATTTTTATCAGGGCTTCATTTTTAGACCTCATCAAAGACACTGGTAGCATGGGGAATCATGTGGCTCAGATTTTTTTAACTGTGGTAAATGTTAGCCAATACCTTTAATTTAATAATTTTTTCATGATTTTTGTGGATAAAAAAAAAATTAATATGTAATTGTTAATGCACTCAAACATGTTTTATTTTTTAATTTAGTCATCTCAGGAAATACCAAAAAATTGCTTCACATACTGCATTTTTGTGAAATAAACACTTGTCTTGAAACTTTTGGACGCATAATAGGAGAAAAACTTTAAGTACTGCAGCAAAATATTCGCATAATTATTGAGCATGAGTGTACTAAGATAAATCCCAATTTGTCATCATAATTGCACATTTATGCAATGTCTTGTTACACACATTACACAGTCAGTCGAGTGCTGGAAATTTGTTATAACAACTTGACAAAGTCACCAAACTTTGATACTTTCAGTATTCTATCTTGAAACGCATGGGAAAGATTAAAAGCAGGTAGTTATCTTTTTAATTAATACCACAAACGCTGACTGAAATTTTTACAGTGTGAGGTTTCAGCATGAAAGAAGACTTCACGACCCAAAATGATTCATTTTATTTTCATCTTCATTATTTATAACTCCATTATTGTTATATTATATTCATGAACTTTCCATCAAGAGGAAGGCTTCACGCATACTGCTCTTAATTCAATGGATAGCTGCATTTTGTAATCATATGTAATCATGAAATGTACATGTAATTATTCACTACAACTGAAAATGAGTGAGAGTCAGAAATAGAATCTGGCAAAGTGTATTACTTTCCCTGTGTATTTACCATCACTTGCGGATTTTAAAATTCTTATCATGCAAACAATAAGTAAAACTAGATGTGAATTCGTCACTAAGACGAATTGGTGATCCGCGTAACCGCTCCGATCCTGAAATTTAAAGAAAATGTGACAATGTATATTATTATTGCATGATGAAATATGTCCCTCATCACCTGAAATCGTCTATTAAACATTAGTTGAAAATTTGACGTGCGCGGTACGCGTTCGTCGCGACGCGCGGACGATTGTGATTAGCACCAGTGATGACTTTTGACCTGAAGTTACTGTGTACCAAATTTTGTTATCTTAATCCACCCCTTTCATGAGATATGCGCGAAATACGTTTTTTCTTTGTGACGTCACAGATGACGTCACAAGTGTTATGCATGCAAAGTAGTGTCTGAACTGTTGTCTACTTATCATAGGCTATTAGAATAAGCAATACAAGGTAGGGGTCATGGTTTAATCTACAGAAAATGAATGATTTAAAACTTAATTTTTTAACGTACCCGTACGCGTTCGTCGTGACGCCCGCACGCATATGATAAACACGCATGATGACCTTTGATTTGAAGTTACTGTGTACCACGTTTGGTGATGTTTCTCGACTCCAGTCATGAGATATGCCCGAAATACGATTTTTCTTTGTGACGTCATAGATGACGTCACAACACTTTGGCATAGAAAGCGATGCCTGAAATGCTATCTACGCATCATACTCTATCAGAATAAGCAATAAAAAGTAGGGGTCACCGTTAATTCTAGAGAGTTATGAGTGATTTAAAAATGCGCATTATTTACTACGCGCGCGATGCGCGCGCATTTACGTTTTTTGGACCTGTAAGCAATATTTTTTTGTCTCGGTGGTCGGAAAAGGGTTCTAATTGATGTAGAATTCAGTCAGAAATCCAAATACGTCGAAAAAACGACGATATTCGGTCGGAAAAGGGGTGCGCGCGGAAAAAAACGCACGCGTACGCGCGCGCACCAAATGCTGCAAATGACCTGAAACGTATGCTACTGTTAATAAGAAGTCATTTGGAGCATTTTAAAACTTTTAAAATTTTTGACGCGCCCGTGCTAGCCCATCATGACGCGTGCGCGCACGTGATTAGGTCCAAAAGTTGACCCTTGACCTAAACTTAACTTATGCCAAATTTCGTTGTTTTATTCGACTGCCGGCTTGAGATATTGCAAATGTAGGCTAGGACTAGCTTTTGGCTGATGACATCATTGATGACGTCACAGACATTGTCAGGAGGACATTCTGTAGGTATTGACATGGGACATAGCTATGCCAAGTTACAAGATGATTGACGATGTTGTTCTTGAGATATCTGATGCACAAGAATGACCAGAAAGAAACACGAATAAATAAATAAAGAAAAAGAAAAAAATTCTGACAAAATCTATGGTGATCCGCAGTTACGCGGATCACCAATGATAAATTATCATTATTATTATTATTATTATTAAGTGTTCTTTATACAGGGTAGCCCCATCAGTGAGCTAGCACTGTTCTCCCTGGGGGCCCTGTTAGTGTAAAGCGGTGTTGTCTGTCAATCTCAATACAACAGAAAATAAATTGAAAAAAACAAATACATAAAAACATAAATAAACAGTTACAATATACATGTAAATACAAAATTAAGTTCTGTGCATGCGCCAGTACATACAGGTGAAAGCGTTAACTGTTTGAGCATTTCGCAGGTTTTGTGACAGATTATTCCACAACAACGCACCTTCATATGATATGCTCTTCTTTCCCTTTTCGGTTTTTACTTTTGGAATGCATATGCCGTAATTTACTGCACCCCTGGTATGGTAACTGTGTCGTGCTGCAGAGTGTGTGAATAAAGCCGATAAGTAGAGGGGGGTGTTGCCTTTTATTGCATTGTAAGTGAGTTTGAGTCTTTGAAATTGCCATCTTTCCTCTATTGATACCCATCTCAATCTAGTAAAAATGTCAGATGTGGGAGTCCGGGTATCTACTTGTAGAATGATGCGTCCTATTTTCTTTTGTTGTTTAAGAAGAGTGTTTTTGAGGTACTGATTACAGTTGGACCAAACAGGGCTGCAGTAGTCAAAGTGTGGGAGTATTAAAGAATTCACAAGCAGTTTTGAGCTTTGTTCAGTTAAAGGAGAGGTCGAAGTCTGCGTAGTAAAGAAATTTTTGAATTTTGTTAGTGCTTCAAAAGACAGAAAATCTATGAGTTCCTAATTTTGCCACGTCTATTCATCAGAGTCTTCTCTCGAGTGTGAAAGAAATTTTCAACCATGAACCACTGGTGAATTCAACAGTGGTGCACCGGAGGAGACAGCGTGAAAGCATAGACTATAACCCTTTCATTCTATGTCCAACACTAGAGATTTCATCAGATGTTCCCGGGTAAACCCATTACAATTCTCCCTAGAGTGAAGAAGTAGAATAAGACGTGGACTAAGGAGTCATTTGAAAAAAAAAAAGGTTGACTGATTTGCTATAATTCCACACGAAACCCATACCAACCAAAATGCCAAGGATCTTTAACCCTCTAGCACCTGAACCGCCCAAAACCGCCCTCTTATTAGTCCCTAGACCGCCCGAAACCGCCCGTCCATAAAATGTGCTTTAGTATCGATTGTACACCCGTAGTTCACTGAAACGCCCCAAACCGCCCTTCTTATTACTCCCTAAACCGCCCGAAACCGCCCGTCCGTAAATTG
>JZLH01S0588142.1:19262-29265 GCA_001188425.1 Eucidaris tribuloides | reverse complement strand
GAGAAGAAATTCGTATTACTTGTGCAGCAAACAGTGCTCCTTTACCAGTACGATTATTCTGGTGCCCTGATATAGAATGTCCAAACAACAAAGTTACAAACAACTTCGCCTGTCACAATGAGTCCGATGTGAATTGCTCACAATTGAGCCATGACTCTAAACAGCAAATGCTTGAATCAGTGCACTTTATAAGAGCGTATTTAGTTTCTGCCCAAAGTAGGACTAAATAGGAACGGTTTTTTTTTTTTCACATTGTGCTAATTTTAAGTACATGATAGATTACGTGGTGATAGGTTTTACTCTCAATACTTTAAAGCAAGGTTCACTGACGTCGAAGTTGGTTTAATAAAAGCAGAACATCATGAAGAAACAATAAATGAAAGTTTTGGCGAAAATCTACAAACAATAAAGAGGTATGAAGTTTCAAATTTTCATTTGACGTCTACATGGAGCAGCTCCCATATGTCATGTGATATAAATTCATAAAGTACCCGTTTATCAAAAATTTGAAAATATTCTTACTGGCATTCAAATATACTTACTACAAATCATTATTTCATTACAGCCTTCTATGAAAAAAAATCCCATTTAATATTCAGTGAACCATCTAAAAAATGGCAGATTTATGAACAGATTTATATTTACATGATCATATTGGGAGGCGCTCGACATGTGACGTCACAAAATGAAAACTTTGAAACTTCATAACTCTGTTATTCTTTGGTGGATTTTTCGCGAAACTTTCAGTTAATATGTTTTCTGTCGATTGTGCTGCTTTTATTAAAACCAACTTGACGTCAAGGTGAACCTTGCGTTTAAATGTACGGGACGTGAATAACTGATCTTGGTTTAAAAATTGAGGTCAAATTACCCACCGATGACCTACGTAATCTTGGCGCATATTCATAGTTTGTTGGTGGCAGCTAGTATATACGTCATGTTCTGGTTCCCCATGTGTTATATTTCTGCAGTAGATTCCGTGGGACTACAATGTACAGTCATTGCCTCAGGGGGGGGGGTGGCCATCCACTGAAAGAGAAGAAGTGGGATATGGCGAACAAGAAAACACATCTCATATTGAGGAAAAAAAGTCCCCGCTGTTTTACACTTCAAAATGTTGTCACTTGAAGCCCCAAAATAATGGTAAGTTATAAAAATTGATATTTGGTTTTGGTAGTTGTGAGTTGAGATAGACCCGTATAATCTATAATTCCCGTGAAATTCCACACGCCCAGAAACGCTGAGCATTTTTCTATTTGAAAATATGAACCTGACCGTTTTTGCCTCAGGAAGTGCACCGTACATTACTGTATATTTTATGCTCGCCAATAACTAAACATCCAATGTGTCCTATAACAATTTGGCAGTAGGTTTAGTGTTGTTTTCTGATGTCTGAGGTTACATGGATACTTTGTGAAAGACTGATAAAAAAACTGTATTTTTTATCAATACTATCGACGATACTTGATGGAGTTTGGGGAATTCTTTCGAGAATTTTGTTGTCTGTATTGCTCTCCTCTCCTTGCGAACCCCGACCGAGTTGTGACTTTTACATTCCTGCCCTAAGACGATATTTTAAAAGGCACAGAACCTCATTTGGCATCCCTCGTGGCAGTACAGCAAAAACAATTAATCATGTCCTTAACCTATCCTATGAAAGACATGTCTTCTGAATTGATAGATTCAGTAATCAGAATTTAAACGCGCTAAAACAAGTACCGTTTTATTGTCGTTGTTCTATATACTATGATCGCTGTCCCTATACTGTAGACAATAATTCAAAATCAGTCTATACGGTCTCTATAATTCCACTGAAAAACTGGAATTATCTAATCTTTACTTTATTAAAGTCTTGACATGGTATTCTCTTTATATATATCCATTGTGTTTATCACAATGTTGATTAACTGCAATGCTCAAAGAGACATGCTTTAAAATGCAATAAACTGTTCGAACTGAAACGTGGTGAATGTGGGATTTGCTCAATTGATATTGAAGTGTTTCCCGCTGAAAAACCGCGGATACTGGTTAATTATGGTTAACCTCCACGATAATCGACACAATGGAATACCGATGAAACGCACACCAACCACGAAGGACACAAAGAAGACGAATCTAGACATTTCGGGCAAAAAAAACCCCAGTTACTGCGTATTGCTCTTCTATGTACACATTTTACACAGTCATGGTGGGGCACCTGTTTTCTATATAACAAGTGGAATCACTATGATCTCGATCAAAGTATAGTCGGCCCGCCATCAACACTTGATTGCTAAATTTGTGATCAACTAACTTTCAGTTCAGATTCATCCCCTTATTAAGCGCAATAACCTGGCCGAACCGAGGTTACAGTTAACGGACTCAATCACAATATTTACCGGGAACAAAGTTTGAACGTGGTTCGTGTCTCCCGAATGTAATTTTGGTTTTTAAACATGTTTAATACTTGGCTGGCGCTTCAATGTTTTGGGCATTTCCGAGAGAGGTCACAAAGTCCAACTCCAAAGCATCTAAAATCACAGCTGTCTTAAATATGTTTTGTTAAATCTGCAATTAGTAGATAATGCGTTGACTCACAAGGATGAACAAAAAAAGAACCAGTAAAAATGATATTAAGGCCAGGTCACCTGACTCAAGGTTGTGTTTAATAAAGAGGGCAGAACCATGAGAAACCATATCATGAAAGTTTGGCAGAAAATCCACCAAAGAATAATAGAGTTATGGATTTCAACTTTTTAGATTTATGACGTCATAAATCGAGGCAGCTCGCCCATATGTCATGGTGATATATAATTCCATAAAAGTGCCGTTTTCTCAGAAATTTGAAAATTATTTTACCTGTGCATTCAATATATTATCAGAAACATTATTTCAGCCATGATACTATGGAAAAAAATCATTCAGCTTATTGAACTAGGTAGTGTTAAAAGAAATGGCAATTCATGGAGATTGATATTACTATTGGGGAGCGTGCTCGCAATGTGACGTCAGCAAATTTAAAAAGTTTGAAACCGTCATAATCCGTTATTCTTGGTTGATTTCTAAACTTCATTAATATGTTTTGGTCATTGTCTGGCTTTTATTAAACAACTTGATTCAGGGTGAACCTTGCTTGTAATTATGTATCCCGAACCTCAAATAGGCGCTACAGCCTAAATTAAAATGCCAAACGCACGTTGATGTAATGTCAAACTGGGAACTGATAAATAGTGTACGTCCGGCGTTTTAAGTCAAAATTCGACTGAATTGTTCACTTTTGTCTAAGAAGCAACCAAAATTTGCTCGATGTTGATTGATATATAATGTAACAAATTAGATTATTATAATATTGGGCTCGAGAATTTTGCCAAGGAGCCCGTTGGGAGCCATTTATCAATGGGTGTGTTAATATCAATACGTTGTGTAGCAAGGGAAGTATGATAAGTACAGAAATCAGTTCTTATTCTAAGCAGCTTAATTAGGCATATCCAAACCATTGTTGAACTTTCGTGTCTCAAAAGTACCAAACTTGACACAAGACCATTAATATATATATAATAAACAATTTAGACATTGGGACTTCGAAAAATTGCTGTCAGGAGAGCCGTGGCAGCATCTTTCCAAAATGGCCTCCATGTCAGCATTTGTAATACTTATGATTTGGCCATTCATATGCCCCATTCCATGTAAACTGTGCACTAACGAAAATACACTTCTATAACTGAATTAGCTATCATTTCTAGATACAATTTTAATCAAATACACTAAAGTTGCCCAATTGAAAGAGATTCTTATCAAATAAGAAATAAACAAAATCTCAAGGTTTAAATCTAAAAAAAAAGGTGAAAGTAGTGGCTTATGGTTAACTGTGTAGAAATAATTTCCAAAATCATTTGCAAATTATCCTCGTTCCAACTTTAAGACCAACAAATCTTTGATGAACTAATAAACACTGATGTTAATTAATAATAATAATAAATAATAATAATATAATAAAAATAATAATATAATAATATATAATAAGTAATAATAATATAAAATAATAATAATAATAATAATAATATAATAATAATAATAATAAATAATAATAATAATTAATAATCAATATCGCTCATCAACATAATCATCATGATAGCTAAATATATTACTTTTACACTAATAACAATCATGAAAGTAAAAAAAATACATTTAGCACAATTAGGGAACACACACACACTACATCACATACACACACACACCACACACACACACACACACACACCACACACCACCATGCGCACACACACACAACACACACCTCCCGACCCTATCTATAAACATTTCGAAAGATCTATAATTAATGGGAATGAGAGCACTCGTACTAGTGCGAAATCTGCGTGTGCCACAACATTGTTCATCTACATGTATAGTGTTGAAACGCCAGTGAAAATATACTTACTGTCTCTGTCTGGCAGAAACTGGATTATCTTGCCCTAGGAGCGCCTAATACACGTATTCCTCCCGTCCCCATTTTCGACACACACTCCGCCTCTTTTGATTGGTTGTAACATGGACTTAGGGTAGTGGTCTGGTTTGTAATCAGGGAATAACCAATCTGAGATGAGAGTCCGTTAGTCAAAGAGGTGGAGGTTAGGGGGATTGCTGTGATATCATTTTTGTCAAGCACCCGGGCCGAGATCGCGCCAGTCTCTCCTGCAGACATTATTAGTTCATTGTCACTGCGATTTCACATTATTAATCGATAGATGGTCCATTTGCAAAACGGGATGACAGAGAGATGAAGCAAGTAAACAAGTGTGTAAAACGCAAGTTAAGACTAGGCAGTGCAAAGGTCAGATGGGCATATGATGAACTGTATTGAGAAGTTTGGACACAAGGAGGGAAACAAGATGTCAACAGATTAGCAAAGCGCGAAGAAGGGGCTTGTTAAGATATGTTGCCAGGTTAAGTCTGATAAAGATAAAGACGAAGATGTTTTTGAACGAGGATGTAAAAGAATCCATGAATATTTGCGAACTGGGATGAGAAAACGTGAGAGGGAAAGATAGATGGCTACATGACAGACTGGATGTGGAGGTCTATGTTAAGAAAATATTGAGAGCAATAATAAAAAGAAGTGAAGAATTGAAAGGTTATTAATTTATTCTTATGAGTCGCAGACGATATACGCAATGTGGGGGCATGGATGTGTTTGGGTCATGGGTGTGGATTTCCTGACAAGCTGTCGATAGCCTTGATAGTGAAGATGCCTGATGACTGGAGGAAAGCATGTTCGTGTCAATTAATAATACAGGTAAATTTGGAGAGTAAAGTAATTACAGAGAATAAATTATATGAGTTTATATACTATGAAGCTCTGAAAGGGTGGTGGAAGCTACGCTGAGAAATAAAATGCACATCTTGTGAGAGCAGGTACGGCTTTATGCCAAGTAGGATCACGACGGATGCCGGTATTTGCGAAGCAGGGGCATTGTGTGTTTGCATATTTGAGAAGGCATATGACAGAGCCAAGGGAGGATGTTATGTTTGCTAGAAATCAGGGGTAGTAAACGTAAGTGAGGTATGCAAGATATGTAGGACCAATGCTAGCCGCGAGGTTGCAGTATGGTAGATTTGGCGCTGAGCCTTTCTGGTTGGCAATGGTATGGACATACAGGGCGGACGTATGTGGTGGGGATAGCCCCGAATGACGCGGCCGATTATCTCGCAGATGATATTTGTATCTTGCTCTGAAATGCAGGAGTAGATTGAGGACAATTTGGAAGTTGAATAGTTATGAGAGGAATGGTCTGATAATAGCCAGACAAAAGCAGAGCACATTTGTGTTATTGGAGACTGCAGGTGAGATACGGTGAAACTGCAAAACTTGGCTCGACATTGAAAAGTAATGGGACTGTAAAGAAAGACAGAGAGAACGAAAATTCCAGGCGCAGGCCTGGAATGATGGAAGAGGAGTTAAAGTGATGTGTGCCAAATTTAGTCGGGCAGAAAAAGGGGAACATCAGCTATATATGACATGTAAACTCGCATGATGTACGCTATGAGACAGTCCTCTCAAATATGCGGGAAAAGAGCTTGTGGACAGTTGAAGATGTTACGATTTTCTTGTGGGAGTGGACAAGAAGAGACAAATTTAGAAAATGAGTTTGTGTGTTGGGACAACGGAAATCAAAACGTAGAAGGATGCGGGATTCACAAGGGCGTAGGCTGGGGGTGCACTGGGTGCACGTCACCCCCCGCCCCCTGCGGAAGCCATAGGAGTTTCGCCCCTGGCATTACTATTAATGGTATATGTTAAGCTAATAAATATTCATTGTATTATATTATTATTATTATTATTGTATTATTATTATTATTATTATTATTTCTCATATCATCATTCATGATCATATCATTGTCGTTGTCATCATCCATCATCATCTCAATTCATTTTTACATCATTTTTGTCATTATTTATATCACCATTATCATTATTCGTGTTTTGTTGTCTTCATTATATTTCATGTTCAGCTGATTTTCAGTCTCAATTGGCAACTACATAAATTATTTTGCAAGCAAATTACAATGAAATAATTTATACTAGTACTAAAAGCTTATTTTCAAATTTTTTTCCGTTTCTAGTTACATTTTTATTTTCATTTCATTAATTTTTTATACAACTTCTTCAATTGGCAACTTTAGTAATGTATTTCATTAAAATGATTCCAAGTTACTTTTGCAAATTGTATGTCAATGGTGCCCAATTTCACCTACAAATTGAGACAAGGAATGGACATTCCACACTTCCGGAATTCTGATGGCGGCCTTTTGAAAATGCTGCACGCTCTCCTGGGCAAAATTTTCCAGGCCCAATTCAGAATTGCGTTTTATGCATAAATCAATATCTGTGGCCAAATTTGGTGCTTTTAGATCAAAAGTGGATCAATTTTTGTCGAATTAAGCCGGACTAGTGTATGTCAGATGTTTTCGTACTGCAAATTCAACTATGACTTTTTCAACAAAGAAAATAATTTGTATTAACCTATGAAATTTAAAATTGGTCGCCCTACCATTTCGAACACTCTGAAAGGTAAATAATACATTTTATGTCAAATATCGCGAATGATTTCTACGGATCCATCAATACCCACAGATGCAGATCAAAGTTCTGATTCACCACCACAAACCTGGTATCCTGATCTTTACCAGATTCTAGTATAAGTAATTAGCCCTATCTAATAAACAAATTCGTAATTACAGTTGAAGTGGAGCTTCAATTTTAAAAACAAATGTCCAACTTTGATATCTGAGATACTTAGTACTGGACTTAAAGGCAGTGGATCTCTTTTGCATGCCTAAAAATTAACATTGTGAAAATACAATGGCATTTAGAAGAAAATGCCGTCTGGGAACCTTTAGACAAAATAATATAAACTCAGTTTTAGAGGAATTATAGTGACCGTTGGACTCTGATTTGAATTTTTTCTCGCGAGAAAAAAATTCCTACCATAGGACGTACACTAACCGGCTATTGTTTTTCTTTCGCATTTTTCAAATTGTAGGTAACAACTGACCCCCAGATTTCACAGACATGCCTTTCATCAATAGCCTAACGGCATGGTTATCTTTTCCTGGTCTGCGGAGATGTTTGCAAATGAGATCCACTGCCTTTAAATTGACAAATAAACATCCTATAATGCAATAGTTTGGAAAGTTATGCTGTCACTGGCAAGATACGCATGAATGAACATCACTGTTGGAATTTCCACCCCGGTGGAGAGTAAAATAGCCTAGATCTATACACATTAGTCTATGGGAAGAAATTGGCAGGGTGATTCCGGTCACCCTGAGTACTCATAGATTTTTACTTTTTTAAAGCCCTCAATAATCATTTCCAATACAATTTTTCAGGGCTTCATTTTTAGACCTTATAAAAGACACATAAAACATGGAGGAATGTAAAGCATTTTTTAAACTGTGGTCATTGTTTTTTTAAGGAATGTTCTTCGCATTGAAGAAAGGTCATTCGTACGATGCTTGAAAAAAAAGGATAGCTCAATGTGAAAGCTATGTGATAATACATGTATGCATGTATACGAGATACGAGATTCATATTCAGCAACGTGACGGATGGCGGATATTCTTCTCAATGGAATGTAACAAAAGTAATCCTTGCAGCCATGAATTCAGGATGGTTGTTTTCAAATGTCTCGCTATAGAAAAGCTAGGCTACCCGGTCCTCAAAAATTATGACATGTATGAGGTCAATCGTGTCTTGTACTAACTACGAACCAGCTTACGTGATTATAGCCTTCTAGGTTTGTCAAACAACTGTTAACCCGTTGGAGGCTAAGTACGAGTTAACTCGTGTTGGAGTCTATGGAAAGTGCGTGTTTTAGTAAAATCAAATCGTCTCCAACGGATTAAGTAATTTCAATGTGGCCATGTCATGCATTATCGATCATGACCTTACTTTATGCTTGACATAATTCCAACAAACGGGTGGAGTTTATCACTCATTCCCTGAATACACTTTCATTTCAAAAGTACCAAACAGCCCATGCATTCTAGAATATAGCTTACCTGCTTACCAACACAATTATCATACAAAACATGAAGTTATATTAGGCGTATATCATATATCATCATCATCATCATCATCATCATCATCATCATCATCATCATCATCATCATCATCATCATCTTCCAGTGCTAGTCTGCATAGATATGTTATACAAGTTGGTGCGACAGTTCCTGGTTGGAACTATGACGAGCCCGAGGTTACGTGGACTGTTCAAATATCCCAAGGGGCACAGCTAAAGCTCACGACTTCTAGCAGTTTCATGGGGTTATTTTGACTCTCTATAAACGCTTTTTTTTAAGTGGACAGTCAACAATAATTAAAGACACTGTGTAACACTGTGGAAGCCTCATTTAAAAAAAGTCAAACTTTGCAATTTGACATATCTGACAGTGTTTGAATTTACAATAAACATCCAGAACACAAAACTTTGGACAGTTATGTAGTCATTAGCAACTATGTTTAGATAAAAATCCGTATAATTATGAATTATAATTCTCAGCTGATGAAAATTCTGCAATACACAAGTCTAAGGGGGAAAAGTGGAATGGTCGCTCAATGATTTTCACTTTTCAAAAGCATTTTATAATCGCTCTGAACTGCAATTATTTCAGGGCTTTATTTTAGACCCTATCAAATACACTGATACAACGGGCAATCATGTACTTCTGATTTGTATTTTTTATTTTTTTATTGGAAACATTGTTATGCGATGCCTTAAAAATCTACCTCATTTTGAAAGTTGTGTGTGTTTAAATTTGTTGACCTTCATCTGGAAGGTATAATCTTATATTCTGAAATATGTATAGCATGCCATTTAAAACATGGTAATAGTTTCTAGGGGGAGGGGGGCAGAGCCCCGTGAAGCTCAGGAGGTTTAGGGTTTTTTTTATAAACATATGCTCTCGGATAACTATGACGAGCCCGAGTTTACGTGGACTACTCAATATCCTAACATGCCTAAGGTGCACAGTCTCGAGTGAAAATAGAAAACAGTCCGCGTAACCAAAGGTTTCATAGTTTCAAGCAGAGACTCTCTCACCAATACATATTTGTTTTATATCCGTCATCGATAACGTAACTCGCTATATAATGTCCCACAGAATGCGGGAATTAAATAATAGCGTATACGGTAAACACACACACACACACACACACACACACACACACACACACACACACACACACACACACACACACACACACACACACACACACACACACACACACACACACACACACACACACACACACACACGACGACGACGACGACGCGACACACACACACACGACACACACACACACACACACACACACACACACACACACACACACACACACACACACACACACACACACACACACACACACACACACACACACACACACACACACACACACACACACACAATGCACAACCTGACGTGCTGACTATGTGACAAACTATCGTAGAATGTATGTTCT
>JZLH01S0588065.1:6764-17354 GCA_001188425.1 Eucidaris tribuloides | reverse complement strand
CGTCAACCCCCCCCCCCCCCCTTCTTTTTCGAAGTGTAGATAGTCAGGCCTATATGGCTTGTTGGTACATATGCCCTTTGTTTCCTTTTGTTTTTTGTTTTTTACAGTATTTGTGCTAGTAAAAACATTGTATATGTTCACTTACTACAATATGTTCATTATTTTGATGATTCGTTTGATTTGGAACATACATGAAAATGCTAAAAATTTCAGATGGCGGCCATCTTGAAAAATAAAAATAAAAATAAAAAGCCCCTCTTTTTAATTTTTTTCAAAAACTCGGACGAGAAACATATATATATTTTTTTTTACTTGGCCTTATCCTCCCGTGAATCTTGAAGCATAATGTCTATACTGCTGTAAAATTTGCTGTTGCTAAAATGCGAACCTGTATGTAGGAGCTGAAGTGGGAGCTACTCTAAGTCAACGGATGGGAAATTGGCAACTCGCCCCTGTCAAGTCACTTAGTGCCTGTCATTATGGTGAAAGGTCAAAGGTCAGGGGATTTGCGCTGTGAGAGATAGCTAGAGGTCATGAGGTCATTGTCACTGTTACGCTGTGAAGCTGGAGGCTACGGATCTTCAATGTAGGTGAATGCAGGAATCCAAAATCGCAGAACTTTTCTCCTTCAGAGAATTAGACTTCTCATTCAACAAATTGAAAATAAAGACATCAAACTTTCCGGAGGGGGCGTGGGAGTTAATGAGCGGAGCCACCAAGATGACCATTAGTAACCCCAAACCATTTGGAATCTTTAGGGTGAAGTGACCATTTCAATTCATTGTAGAACCAAATACATCTACTTATTTTTTTTTCAGAATGCTAAATTGTTTCTGATTACACTGGATTATGTGCCCCAAATATTCTAGAGCTCTATGTCATCTTTCGGACAGCCTAATGCAGATAAAACATATCATTTCTGGAGGCTTCTGTAGACTCAGAGCATGTACATGTAAGTCACCACGATTTTGCTAAAATTCGCTGACCTGCATCTATTTCAATGAAATCGACATCTATTTCAACAAATACCTTTTCCAATGATATTAAACTAGTCAGGGAGAATATAATTCTTGAAATGTGATGGGTTTATGTTATAGCAGGACATTTTTTTGAGTCCAGCATATTAGTGGTTGTACCTTGGTGTTCAATGTGTACATGTAGTCTTGTGTAGCCAGTCACAGAACTATGTTTGATCAATAGTAGGGCCTTCATCTATTTCTATTATTGGCCTGATAATCTTAATTTATCATTTGTAAGTGATCTACATGTACGTATGCTAAGGCTGAGTCCGATCGGAACAGATTCCGAACGGAGCTATCGGATTCTGGAACAGATTTTTCCAAACCGGTGATCCGACAAAAACAGTGTTATACATGTACATAAGAAAAAAATTATGTCATAAATGTTTGGGTAACATATATTTTAACATCATGCCAAGAAAGTCATGGTAACTTTGCAATTATTGTTAACTTGTCAATGAATTATTCGTACGTGTGCATTTAGTGTCATTACTGCAAATTATTTCATTTATTATGATTCCCAATATGTGAAGTTTGTTGCTCATTTTGCAGACCCATCCATTTTCCACCACTAGTTTAAATTTCTTATTTCTCATGTTGCTTGAAGATAAATTGGAATTAGTAAACCAGTTTGTTGTACTTATCAAACTGGCTATTGAAAATACTGGCATTGAGTCTATCAATATTCATCTTGTGGCATGTGCACATGACTTTGAACTTTTCAACCTGGATGGGTTGTGAAAATATTTCCCAAAGGCTTCAGGTTTGGAACAGGTGTTGGAAAGCCTGCATTAGAAAAATAAACATTGACACCTCCCGTACATGTACTATGAATGTTATCATAAGAAATATGGATGGTCTTTAATTATGAAATTCCGTGGGTATTGGCTACTTGTGTATATTTCCTTTATCTGGTGCTTTAAGTAAAATACGTGTAGGTACTACACAGGAAATTCTGTGCACATGTACGTGAATACTTACATTTTTTAGATTACTTTGTGTACTTCAGGTATTCTACATCTTGTCAATAATGTGATCAATTTGTGCTATTTTTACTCAAATTCTGAACTTTTATTACAGTAATAAAGTAAAAGGATATGTAAAGAAGAAATGAATTGTATACTAGTTCTATGAATATCTATGCATTTATCTACATGAGGTGTACACATAAAAACATTGTGTATTCAACATGTTTTTCTTGACATTTGTTTAATGAAACCTGCAATAACTTACAAATTCAGCAGGGAAATGAATAAAAAATACTTTTCTTGTTTGTTTGAAATGTCAAGTTGTCTCACATTTTAAGGTTTTTATCTAATTTGGTCTTAAAAATCAGACCCTGAAGACTTAGTTTACCAGTTGGAATGGGAGCTAGGGGAATTTCCCCATTCGTCAAACTGCTGACTTTTATCGTTCACAAAGTAGGATAATTTGATATAAAAAAGGAATGAAGTGGAAAGCATCATTTCAGAGGGAATTGTTGCTCACATTTCGTCAGAAATGTCATGTGTCTAACAGAACAGGTGTGGAGAGTAATTCATGATTTTTATGGTAACATTGTTTTTGGCCAGTCTTCAAAGTATTGTACTCTGGATGGTGAATTTTTAAGATTTATGACCCCAAATCATCAGGTGTAATAAAATAACTAACTTCATAGTGTGAGGTTGAAGCCATGTCCATACAATCGGACATAAGTTACTTGTGACTGGTCATAACTTGTATCGGTAATAGCGTCGGATATAAAGTTGCAGTAAGAACGATTGTTGGACATAACTCTATCGGATATAACGCGACTTATACCCGACGATCTATATCCGAAGAAGACCAGATGTAAGTCCGGTAATAAGTTATTACCGGTAATAACAAAGTACATGTCAGGGTAGGAATTAATTTTTATTTTTTAAGGGCGATTTTTATTAGAGCCTTGGGGCTATTTTTTAATTTTTTTTTTTTGGGGGGGGGGGGCGAATTTTTCTAGCACTGGGGCTACTTTTATGTTGCATATCAAAATTTGAAGAATGCAATGAACGATTGCCGATGTTTTAGTTGGTGCTACATCCATAAAAGCAACCATAATAATTCATTTTTTGTTTCAATGCCATAATAAGATAAAAATGTTAAATTTTTCGTAGCAAATCTGAGGGCGATTCTGAAGGTAATGGTCGCCCCAAAGAATTGGGTTTGCAAGATTCTAGGGCGATTTGTACTTTACTAGTTATGGTACATCCCAACCTTCAGGCTCTCCCCCTCCCCATGCATTACCTACCCCACCCCATGCACTTTCTACCCCATTCGATACACTCCCTATCCCACCCCATGTACTCCCTACCCCATCCCATGCACTTCCTACCCTATTCCATGCAAGCCCTACCCCATCTTATGTACTCCCTACCCCACCCCATGCATTCTCTACCCCACCCCATGTACTCCCTACCCCACCCCATGCACTCCCTACCCCACCCCATGCATTTCCTACCCCACCCCATGCATTCCCTACCCCAGCCCATGCACTCCCTACCCACCCCATACACTCCCTACCCCACCCCATACACTCCCTACCCCACCCCATGTACTTCCTATGTCACCCCATGCACTCCCTACCACACCCCATACACTCCCCACCCCACCCCATACACTCCCTACCCCACCCCATGTACTCCCTACCCCAACCCATACACTCCCTACCCCACCCTTACCCAAGACTGTAAAAAATATACTTGCAGCTACAGTACATGTCTCAGATGTGATCTGAAAAATTTTCTCCTCCGAGCGAGGGTCTGTGGAATAAGAATTGTTGATCAAACGTGCCTGGACATACAATGTTTCTTTTAGCATGCATCTTGTACATCTGGGTTAGGTTTGTTGTGCCTGTATATCTGGGTTAGTGCTTTTATTTATCACTTTCCAGTCTGTGACAAACGTGTAGAACAAATGTTTGCATCAGATAAAAGGAGAAAAAAATGTAAAAGAGACAGCGAAAATGTTCATGTTCTCTTCTTACAATTCAGAATGATGTGTGATGGACATGTGTTTGCAATCTGTTCTGGGAATTGTGTGCGTTGGGGATGGAAATGGCAATGTTTTACTGAAATACTAGAATGGTACGTGCTGGAGATTTAATGTGCTCCATCTTGGAAGAAAACTGATCTGTTTTTGGTAATGGGTAAACAATATCAGTTTTGACGATAATATGCATAATGACTTTTCCCTCTTTGTTTCTTTTCATCACAGATATTATGGAAATACCAGATAACATCAAATTCTGCAAGGCACTAACAGTAGTAGACTTCAGTGGCAATCCACTCTCCAGGTACGTTGTAAATTTTTGAAATTTTGAAAATGAAAAAGAGCAAATATTAAAGATTATCATTTATAATATGTGACCTGTCACCACGATAACCTGATAAAGTCGCACATCCTATGAAGCATACACATAGAAATAAAATACTTTGGGTGAAAAATGTAAATATTTGAACTTTAATTTGCAACATGTGAATGTCATAAAATCTGTGATTTTTAGGACACTTCTCTTTCATACTTTATATCGTAATTACAATATTTAGGACTTTCCTTACTTTTTAGTTGTGCAACTTTATCAGGGTATCGTGGTGACGAGTCACATATAAGGATTCACTTTTAAAATCTTTACCTTTCACAAAAGCCTTGGTGCTGTAAAGTCAGGTTTTGTGAAAACAAAATGCGAATAAAATTAAAACAGAATGCACCGACATAATATTGCTTACTGAATTTAAATTTTATACAGCCATTAAACTAGTCTGCCTGCCAGACCTGATTTGTGTATCACGTAGTGGAAACTAAATACCTGCGACCATAAGAGAGTGCACCTCAAAATGAAGGTGTTATGCCCGCCAGAAGGACATAAATGCAAATGCAAAGCCCATAGCATTTGCGTCCTTCTATTGGGCCACACCACATAAAATGTACAATACAAGACATCAACACAGAAGAATTCCATTCATGTGTAGCCAGCCAAGCAAAGACTTGCATATCTGGATATAAAGACATTTGGACACATAAAACGGCGATTGGAAATAAACTACCTCATGTAAATTCTTGGTTTTTATCGAGTCGCGTTCCCCAACCTGTGGTCAATGCCTGTATAGTGTAGGCACTCAAACTGCTTTTCTGGTCATTAGCGTTCCCTGTATTATAATTCGGAATAAAAGGTTGCGGATTTATCTGTGAGGAGGGTTGTTTATCTGTCAAGGTATTCATGTGTGTGGGTGTGTGAGTATTGTAGAGTGGGGTCATTTAGGGTTTTCTCTGTGTTGTTTAGTGTCTACATGTTTTCCATGTGGTCTAAAATGTAGTGGTTTTGTGTGCCAAAAACACAAATAATGGACTGAATTTGTTAGTCAAAAGGCAAGGAATGTTTTCAAATTGTGTTATAAAGAACAAAAATATAAAGCGTACACACATAAACACCAAAACATACACATACAACTCACACACAATTTAACTAATAGAAATAAAAATTTTCATACTTACACTGTAGGCCTACCCACGTACACATACATGTACACAGTACATGAACATGTTATGCACAGATGATGAAACCTATTTTGAGATTTGGAGTGAGATGAACGCTTCTACATGGCAACACTCATAACAAAAAACACTCAGATACACACACATAAATCATGAAAAACATTTGTGATGTCAAAATTCCAATGTTGTTTTTGATATTATTCAGATGTTAGAAACATTTTGATAAAATATGGACATGTAATTATTAAAACTAAACAGCCATAAATTGAAAATATAATTCTGACATTTTCTTCAATTTCTTTGGAACTATTAAAGTTCATGTACAGAGCAAGTCAGGCTAATACCTTTCCCATTTGCTAATTATTCTACTCCATTAAGGTAATTATCTGTGCTTGAAAGTTGAAATCTTGATTCTTTTTCCAGTCCCACCTCTCATAGCCCCGCATCATATGACTTTTAAAGGCAAAGTTCACCTGATGCCAAGTTGGTTTTAAAACGAAGCAGAGAAATGAGAGAAACATACTAATGAAATTTTGGTGAAAATCCACCAAAGAATTACAGACTTATGGATTTTTTTACTTAAAATTTGTGACGTCACATGCGAGCAGCTCCCCATTTTTTTGTCATGTGATATAAATTTCATTAAAGTGCCATTTTCTCAGAAATTTGAAAATGATTTTATATGATGCATTCAGTATATTATCAGAAACATTATTTCATACATGGTCATGTGTTGTATGGTGGACCCCCAAATACTGGGGTGTTACATTTTTTAGTCCTCTTCTTCATTCAACTTGTTGTCCCAGAGCTATTCTTTATTCCAATTATGATGAATTTGGGCTCATTCTACAGCAAAATTACTCAGCTTTTGAAATCTGAGTAACAATCTTGTATGACACTTTGTTTAATTAGTGAAAAATGCAAAAATGTAAACGATGGTAAATCTGGTGGATAAGCGGTGGAGGATAACGGTGAGGAGCTGTACAAACCCTATGGGAAAATTACAAATTCATGTACACTCTTTTCTCTTTACTCTTTTTGGCGCAGATATTTATCACAGAGTTTTGAAAAGTTTCTGACTACTAAGCACATGTTATATTTAACAATTCTAAGAAAATAAGTGACATTAATGTCTTCAAGGTCATTAATTACTTCATTAGATGAATGGTGTAGATTATGCTTACTATTGACTTGTACACATTATGAAGCATGAAAGTACTGAATGTAAGGACACACATTGTATGTTCATTCAGGGCTACATTTTGGTTGAAATTTTTAAATACACTCTACTGATTCATTTATTAAACAAGATTCACTAAATTGATCTCTAAAATTTGTTAATTAGGTTCAGTAAAGTGTTTGTTTAATTAGTGTAATTAATGTTATTGTAACAAATCGCAACACAATTTCAAACATATTTTGCCACACCCTGTATCACTACATCTGAAATTCGAAAAAGTGTAAAAACCATACATTTTCTTAAAGCTGAAAGTGTGCTCTTTCACACCATGAAGTCAATTTTGAGCCATGACTTAATACTGACAAGTGCAATGAGTTGTCATCAATATCACAAAATTATACAGTTTTTTTTGTGATATTACCCTTACATTTTTTTTACACACCCTGTATAGCAACTTGACCTTGGCTGATTGAGATTCTCTGAAGTATAAGCTTTCAGAAAATGTATACTTTTGTTGGTTTCTGATAAGTACTTTTTGAGTTATATTGGTTCAAATGCAAGAAGTGACAAAGTTGTTAATTTTGGTGCCTGTAACGCAAAGGGGCCCCACCATACGACACATGACCACATGCAACTATGAAAAACCCCATTCAATTATCATGAACTATTAAAAAAAGGGCAATTTATGGAATTTATATTACATGACATATGGGGAGCTGCTCGCATGTGACTTCACAAATTTAAAACTTTGAAACTTCATAACTCTCTTATTCTTTGGTCGCATGCAATGTCAGAAATTTCAATCTTTGAAACTTCACAACTCTGTTTCGCCAAACTTTCATTAATATGTTTCTCTCATTGTTCTGCTTTTATCAAAACCAACTTGATGTCAGGGTGAACCTAGTCTAAGTCATAGACTGCTCTTTAATTTAGAGCAAAAACGAGAACAGTCTAAAACTTAGACTAAGGTGACCTTCCCTTTAAGTCGTATGATCACAGAAAGTCATAAGTTTGTTTACTGTGACGAAGGCTGTATGAGGGACTCCCTGCCTATGGGTGTATACAGGGGTTGGGGGTGGGTGGGTTGTGCAACCCCCCCCCCAAAAAAAAAACAAAAAACAAAACAAAAAAAACAAAAAAAAACAACAACAAACAAACACAAAACAAAACAACAACAAAAAACTTTCTAAATGTCCACATTTTTTCCAAAACAAAAGACATTTTTTTTTTGCAGGCCTTTTCACAATGACATACATGTAAATGGAAAAAACATTGATCAGATATATTTTAATCACATCTTGCTGTTATTTCATTGTAAAAAAGTCACCCCAAAATTATGACCACCCACCCAGAAAAAATCCTGGATTCACCCCTTGCATGTCTGACAAGGGTCTGCCGAATCCCCTTGGTTTCCTTCCTGCGCTACTAAGTGCATCCTCAATAGGATATCCTGTATTAAAACAAGAATACCGCCCTCGACAGGACTCCACTCCGAAGATTGGAACATGTATGTTGTTTATTTTTGTGTCTTTTGTTTTTTTAATGTCATGTGCAGGTGTAGAGCATTGATTTTCAAGGTCACCATTGATGTGTCTGACTTCAGCATGCAGCTACTTTCTCCATCTCTTCTGGCAATTTATTTTAAAAAGATTTTCCAAGCTTGACATAGAACATTCACAGGAACTGATGCCCCCTCATTCATTACATGCCCTTTAACATTTCCTCCTCCTCGTCCTCTTTGTTATTGTTGTTGTTGTTCTTCTTCTTCTTCGTCTTCTTCTTGTTTTTGTTCTTGTTGTTGTTGTTCTTCTTCTTCTTCTTCTTCTTCTTCTTCTTCTTCTTCTCTTCTCTTCTCTTTCTTCTCCTTCTTTTTTCTCTTGTTCTTATTCCTCTACTACTACTTCTCTCAATACTACATCAGGCCTGCATGTATTACTTCATAGACAATGTACATGTAGGCCTAAATCACATCATCTTCTTTGTATGCAAATTTTGTTTTATCTTTGTAATACGACAGATAATCAGTGACGAGACTAGACATTTTGTTTCACAATTAAAATTCCATGCAATTTCTGTACAAAATTTTCTGAGTTATGTCTAATGTGTGGCAAATCTCATTCATTATGAACTGTTCACCTAATGGATGTCAGCTCAATAGAAAATATAATTTTGAAACTGAAAGTAAAAATGCAACAGGTCATGACTGTGTCATTAATAATAGTTTTTTCTATTCAAATACAGTGTGAAAAATAAGTCTATTCTTAGTTTTTGCATATGATTGAAGAAGACATAATTGATGTCACTCATTTTGTATTTAGCTAAAAAAACTAGGTTAGATGCACTGAACCTAATGCACCTAATTCTGTGTGGCTGCACACTAAAAAGTGATATTATTCAAACTATTAATATGGTCTAGGAATAACTTGCCTTGTATATGTTGTCCCTTTATGTGGAAAATGTCATGGCCATCTCTACTTTGCTGCATCATTTGTCAGCCGACAGATAGAAAACAGAGATGAATCTAGAGAAAAGGAATCCTGAGGAGTTAAATGTACTGTATTCTGTCAGTTTCTGAGGTGAAATGAGGAAAAGTGTGACCTAAAAATGGGTATGAGACGAGATGTGACAATATTCTCAGAAAACTTGTTTCAGTCAATCAAGTTTCAATGATCTCCTAAAATGAAAACAAAAACAAAACTAGGAAATCTAAGTTACAGCGGGGAGGGGGGAATACCATGCTAAATGAAAGCAAGTTGCTTTAAATAGAAGAAAAATCAGAGAAAAACATTCATGAAAGTTGGGAAAAAATTGTGCAAGTTTACATCTTTTATTTAATAACAACATTTACAAAATTGCCAACATTGTCATTATACCACTATCTCCTTGTAAGAGTACAAGTGGTCATGTTTCTGCTGCAAAATGTCCGAAAAACAGTTACCTGAAACCTCAACAATTTAAAATAGTTTAGGTACTAACAGTCATTTAGTGGTCACCAAATGTTTGGATATGTTCCAGTTATGAATTCATTGCAGACCTATCACTCATAATTCTGCCAGTTATTGTGACAGAACTGGCACTCAGAGTGCGCACATCTAATCTCAATTTGATCTACTATTACACTTATGAGATGAGCATGGAATTAAAGACACTGTTCAACATTGTAAAAGCCCCACATGTTAAAAAGTTGTCAAACTATGATATGACCTTCGTTTATAGCAGGGAAAAAAATACACGGGGGCTCGGGGCGATTTCAACCCCGAAATGGCCAAAAGAGTCCCCGAAATGTGCAAAAGAGCCCCCGTAAATTGCTATAGGGTTCAATACAAAAGAATATTTTAAAAGCACTGAAACAGGAAAAGTAGACCCCGAAAAGAGAGAAAAAAAATTTTCCCTGGTTTATAGACAGTGATTGAATTGGCAAATATACACCCTGAACTGGAACACAAAACTTAAGACAGTTATGCTGTAACTAGCAATTTAGTTAAAGATAAATATGTAATCACTATGAACATGCTGGGGACAAAAATTCTATGATACAGCAGTGTATGGGAGAAAACTGGAATGGTCGCACTTGTAAGTGCTCACTTTATGATCAGTTTTACTACCAATTTTTTCAAGGCTTCATTTTTGTCTCGCCTGCGTAGCGGAGCGAGACATACATGTAGGTATCACTATTTCCGGTGTCGGCGTCGGCGTAGATGGTGTCGGCGTCGTCAACAATTGTGTTGTACACACAATAACTTTCTATAGCTTCGAGGTGGGATCACCAAATTCATACCATAGGTCCATCTCTTGAAGGCACAGGTCAAGTTCGAATATGAGTCGAATTTGAATAAGGTCTAAGGTCAAAGGTCAATGAACTTACCATGACTGGCACTGTGC
>JZLH01S0588031.1:21372-37076 GCA_001188425.1 Eucidaris tribuloides | reverse complement strand
GATAATATAATTATAAACTTTCAAACACTCTTACATACATAATTTGCATAAATTTGCATATAAATGAAATTCAAAAATGGCCACCAATGTAACCCATTGAAGCTTATCTGTTAGCATAATAAATCATGTATAGAGTACTATCGTACATGTACAGTCCTACGCAGTGTTGTAGTCCTCGAGGATGGCGCCCGTCCTCGAGGACCTGGCCTCGAGCCGAAAATCCTGGCCTTGGCCTCTGTCCTTGACCTCGGAGAAAATCTCGGCCTCGTCTGGACACTTGCGTCAATCCGTCGGAATCCCCGAGCGAGGCCGGGCCGAGGCACGTGGTAAAACTGGGGTAAAATGCACATATATTGACACTATTTTATCGGTGGTTAACAGTTTGAAAGATTTCCTGCATCTGTCTTGAACAATGATTTTGCTTCACGACAGTGTATTTTGAGAAACTGGATAATCGGATAATAGGCCTATTTTTTTTTATATGCTTTGAAAGAAGCACGGATCTAGCTAAGTCTGTGCGAAATATGCGAACTGTAGAAGAGTGCGAATCTGATTGAGTGATATGGTATGTATATGCATGACCGCCCTAGTTATAAAGCCAAGAGTCTTGTGATATTTTGTAAAATACGTTTGTCGAAAATAATCGCGAAAAATTTTTCGAAATTTTTCAACTTTCTGACGAAAAATTTCGAAAAACTTCTGTGAATTTTTTTGCGAAAATATTCTGGCAAAGCCACCATTAGGATTGCAAATATCTCTGAATGAATACTGAACCACAGCATACAGTGAAGAGCGTCTCGATCTAGCACTGGAAGAGTGAAGTGCACGTGGTGATTCATGCTAGTAGTGAAGATATGTAGATATGTCTGTTAAAACATCAACAAACTGATCTATTGTTAGATTTTGTTTGTATACTCTTGTGTGTGTCAGCTGTGCACGTACATAGGCTCGCTTGTGATTGATGCATGCTAGTGTTAAGATACTGTATGTCTGCAAAACATGACAAACTGGCCACTACAGTGTATAGATTTTCTTTGTCTTGTGACTGTATCAAACTGGACTATATATAGGGGCTGGGTGTGGTTTTCAAATAAGGCATAGTCATACAATTGATAAGACAAGTACACATTAATGTCACCAAATGAGAATGAGAGAAGACCAGTAGTGTTCTATGAATATAATGTATGGCGTGTGGTTGTATGGAGAGTTTGAGGGGTCATAACATGAGATAAAACAACAAGAAAATCCACACAACAAGGAAACCTGCAGTAGAGAACATGAAATGACATTATTTTTTTGAGATTGTGCTTGATCCTGCCTTGCCATAAAAATGTTCTGGCCTCGGCCGGCCTCGGCGCCTAAAATCTGGCCCCGGTCCGGCCTCGACCTCTCCGGCCTTGCCTCGTCCTTATGTCTTGTGAGAAAATCTTGCCTCGTCCTCGCCTCGGCCTTTTTTTAGACCCGCCGCCTTGGCCTCGGTCCTTGACCTCGGAGTGAAAAATCCTTAGCCTCGTCCTTGCGACCTCAGGTGAGGCCCAGCCTCGAGTACAACACTGATGTCTACGATGATTTTTTTTGAGAGGAAAGAACGGATTGGTATGATTGACAAATTTTTCAGTCGTTTTCCGCTACAATGTAACACTTAATTTGCCATAAACAGTGCATATGAATTATATAATTCAAAATGACCAGATCCATCTACCTATTTATGAACCATCTCTCTGTACATAATACCCGCTAGAAGTAATTCTTGGTGTCTATGCCCATGTTTGTTAGGTCCAAGGAATACAATAATGATATGCATGTAGTAAATTTTCAGAATTCTAATATACATAAGTTGCATAAATATTTGCGTAAAAATGCAAATTCTAAATTATACCTCAAGCAGAAAGATCAGAACTCTGATCTTTCAGCTGAGGTAACCACCTTATTAGACGCTTTGGATGCTCTCTGTTAAAATATAATCGAAAAATCCGGCAACCGCCACTGGCGTTGTTGTCCTGCCACCTTGCCCCGAGATTTTCAATTAATTTATTAATACAAAAAGAAACACATTCCAGAATCTTGTTATTAGTGTGATATGACCTTTTGAGTATAAGGCTTTGCCAATAACCAAAACTACTCGAGAACCTAAACTTGCGCTTTAACATGAAATAATCATGTATAAGATGTAGCGGATTGTATGATTGCTGACAATTCCAGTCGTTGTCGCCTACATGTTCACATAATTTGGCATAAACATACATATGAAATTATATATTTCAAAATGGGTGACATTTTACATAGTTAGTGACGTTATCTCGGAACAGCACGAAACCCATAAGAAAGTAAATTCTGGTGTTCTATACCCATGTTTCGTTAGGTCAAGTGAATACTATTATGATATCAGTAGTGACTATTTTAAGGCATTCTGCATATCCCTAAATTTGCAATAAACTTTGGCATATAAATCCATACAAAATGGCCACGCTGCATACTGGTCTGCCTATACTGCACCATATCTCGTATCACGCATGTATTACATTCTAATGACAATGTCCTCCTGTCCACTCAGCCAAATTATCCTTGTATCCCCCACCGCCGGCATGATTCTCTCCTCTTCCCTTTGCAGTCCCATTTCTTTGAAGTGTTTGAGCCAAGTATAACTACATCATGGCTAAGCCGTCTAACCTTGCTATAGCTCCAGCTAACCCATTTACCCAGCTGTCAGCCGCCTACTCCTCTCTAGAAGCATACCCCAAGCTGTTCTAAAGATTTCCTCAACCCGCAGTCTCCTGCATCTACATAGCGACATTACAATGTCATTATGTAAGGCATCATGGAACTGCGGGGTCGGGGACTACCCATCTCACCTTATCTGTCAGCCTGTCCATCACAATGGAAAGAGAAAGAACTAATTAAACACCCACTGCACACCTCACGACTGTCTGGCATGTTGGCATACATACCTGCACTCAATATACTTTCTCTACAAGCCGCCTGATTGCTCCTCCTGCAAAACCAAAGTTCTTCGCTTGGCGCCCTATCTGCTCTTTTGAGATCACACGAGCACACAAGACAGGCTCTTTTGACCCTTCTCTATAGAATCTTCAAAGCAAATGTTGGCATCCGTAGTGATTCTACCTGGCATGAAACCTTCGTTACAAAATTAACACTTATTTGTCCTCTAGCTTCCACAACATCAGACTACTTTCCAAAAGTATGAACTGCATCAACTATATTTTTCTATAATTTACTACAACTCTGCACATCACAGTTATTCTCTCAGATTGGCACAAACATGCTTGTTCCACCAGTCATCACAAATTCTTATCAGTATTCATTCAAGAATACCATTAAACAGCATTGTACAGGAACCGACCCACTCCTAATTACCCAAAACAAACACTTCGATGCTTCGACTTGAAAGTATATCGTCTAGAATGAACTGCCTATCCATTGTTCATTCTAATGCATTGGCCGATATCACTTTTCTTAACTGGATAGCTTGTACTTCCTCATTCGCTTTGTATGTATTCCTTCTCTCCACATTTTCTCATTCATGTTTTCTTAATTTATTCTTGCTATCTTTTCGCTCTCATCAGTCAAAACATTTTGCTTTCATCTAGTAAGTCACCGCAACATGTCCTCTCAATCCCATCCGCCTCTATCACTGTCTAACTGCAAATATATATCCTTTCCCCTCCTTTGTTGTTCAAATATTCTCACAATAAATCGATCATATGCCTCACTCTAGGCCTTTGTCAGCTGCTTTCTTCAATTCACGACCATGTCAATAATATTTCTCTTGTTCATTTTCATCATACCTCTGGCTCAATCCCGCTTCTTTCTTTGCCCGTCTCTTATCATTATGGTGTCCTGTTCGGTCCTTCATTCCACCAATCATGTCTCTTTGTACCCCTCCTCCATTCCAGATGATACCTAATAAGACTACTTTCTTCATTATCTCTATTTAGCAACTTCAGCTACACTGAATCCATTCTTTTCCATTTAAATTTCCATTGCCCAACCTTCTTTGGGCTGTGGCCAACTTTCCTTCCTGCCTCTAAGTTGTTCTACCATTTTCTTTTTCACCATCGGTGGCTTTCACTGTTTCCCTGAGAATTTCAAGGTCACCTTAGATATCACCACTCGATCTTGTCTTGGCTACACACTCTGCTGGCAATCACCTTACAACTGAGAATCTCTCTCCAAGTCACATCTTAATACATAAGGTCCTCTTGCATATAGATACCTCCACTTTTACTCTGTGATCTCCCTCTTTCTTAAGAAAGGTATTCGTCACTACCATTATATATTCTTTTCGAAAAGTTCTCTACTATCTGCCTTTTTAAATTTCTCTCTTTCGAAACATAACTTCCCATTATATCATCATTCGCTCAAAACATGCCCCATTTTAAATCTCGCTATCACTTACTCTCTTTTCCTGATGTACCCTCTCTACCTATTCATCCACTCGCCACACATTCCCAGCATCCCTATTTTTGGTTTCGTAAGAAGCTTATAGCATTTACAACTGTTTCCCGGAAATCACCATATCCAGAACTCATTATCCTATCTCCATTTTCACTTCCAGTACATTACTAATATAAACACACTTTAACAATCATGCCCCACAACCCATTTCTTTTTCCATAAAAAGCACAACTAATATTCTAACTGCTTGAATTTATAACGAAAATATAAGCTTATAAGTATGATACATGGTAGTCATGCCATAACATTTACGTACAAATTCATGCAAGTTTTTTTCAGCGTCGTATATTCCTGAAAGTTACATAGTAATAACTCTTACGAGGAAAATTAGTCAGAAACCAATGATAACTATCTATCAGATGTAATATACAGAGATGTGGACATATGGCGCGCCAAAATACATATGAAGAACTTTGTCGAATGCTGCTATTGACGTACCTTTCGCCGAGTTTCCTATGTGAAATTTGCATGCGGCGGTGCACCGCGTCCATAATCTATCACTGTCACTTTTCAACATATGTATCATTTTTATACCATCTCGCCCATTAATTTGAATCTATGAAAGTTTCTCTTTAAAATGATGTAAGTATTGTCACCAATGCTTAACCGAGAAAACGTTGTAAATTTAGTTGCAAAATCATCGAATGAGTCGTGTTTTGGGGTGTTTTGGAGACGTCCGCGTGCGTGATTTACACAACACAAATTTTACGCTGTTTCCGACAGAGTCAGTTCACTAAACTGCAAACAGCGGCGGACATCGCGAGTAGCTCTTCTGGGCCATCTCGGTCTCCTTTGTATTCTGCATGAAATACTGAAGATGTCCATATAAAATTTATAATGATTGGTTCACAGGAAAGCGTTGGTAAATTTGGAAATAATCGAAAATACAGTTTCTTCTCCAAGCTAATTGCGGTCGTCGCGTGTAATCTCGTAACAAATGGCCAGCCTATGAGTGTACGCTTGAGTGCACTCCGTGGTCATCACAGTGCACGCTACGGCTGCCTGTGATTAAATTGCGCGAATTGGCAGGATAGTTTTTGATATGTGGCCATTTTGCATGGATTTATATGCAAATTTATGCAAAAAGATGTATATTAGCAATGCTGAAAATTTACTTACTGATATCATAATTGTATTCCTTGACCTAAACAAATAATGGGTATAGACACAGAATTTACTTTCTACGAGTTTTATGTCAAGAGATATGGTCATAAATAGGTTAGATGTCGGCCATTTGAAATGTATAATTCATATGCATGTTTATGCAAATAAGGTGTACATGTAGGGAAACGACTGGAAAATTGTCAATAATCATATCTATCCATTCTTTACCTCTCAAAAACATCATCTTAGACATATACATGTACTTACAGTACTTATACATGATTACTATGCTAAACATAAGCTTCAATGGTTATATGGTGGCCATTTTGAATTCATTTATATGCAAATTTATGCAAATTATATGTATGTTAGAGTGTTTGAAAGTTTATAATTATATAATATTTGCATTCCCTGACCTTAGAAACATGGGTATAGACACGCAGAATTTACTTTCTGTGGTTCCCATGTGGCAAGATATGGCAAAAATAGGCCACAAGGCGGCCATTTTGAATTTATGCAAATTAGGCACTGATCACCACTCGGATTTTCGGGTACTTTTAATATGTTGTTTGGTAAGCTCTTCAGGTTAAGTGTGCAAGTGGTTTCGTTTCTGTTGCAATTTGTTTTGGGTTATTTCATATTTTGACTGGACTAAAGTACATGTATTCAGTTTGAAAAGATACCCTTTTGAAGTAAACCTTCTGTTAGAAATATAACGCGTTTTCCCTGATTTTGGCGATTTTGATACCCTTTCCAAATGTATGCGCGTACATCTCTGACCGTGAAAAACAACCCTTTTTACGTGTTTTGTCACACGCGCATGGTGACACGTTGTAATGACACTGCCGCCCCCCCCCCCGCCCCGCAGTTTGCCCATTTGTTTTGGGGTTTTTTTTATTAAGGTAAATGACATGATTGGGGTAGTCCTCAACTTGGGCTGAAACTACTCTAGAATCAAGTAAACTATGCAAGGATTCTCCTGTGAAAATACATGTAGTCAAACGATGACTCATTCTAAATAAACAATGTCAATATCACTCGTAGCACGGAAACCCTTATGTACAATATCCCTTGTGGCATCGTGTGGCTCCCTATGGATCTTATTTTTATCTGGCCGATATAATATTAAAATATGTTTATGCTTGATTCTCCCTTAAGTAAACAAATTAAAGGCAAATCCTAACTGGGAGATCCATTCCAGCTAGTGTACAGTTGGTATATATTTCAACTGATTTGGTTCTTGAGGCATTTTGAAGTGTTCCAATCATGTCACTAACCTTTAAAGTGCCACAATGTTAAATTCTGTCTTTAAGGTTAAACGTACATACACCCATTAAAATTAACCATCTTAATGTATTTTTTTTATTTATTTTTTTATTTATTTTTTGCTGAAGATGCTGGTTGAATACATAACTGCTGATTAAGATGTCTGGATTCAAGGCCAAATATCATGCACAGGCAAATCTTGCAGGCGTCTTGCGCCGCGAGAGTCTGCTCCTTCCAGAACTCACCAAAATGTTTCACCAAGGAAACCAGGCATTAGAAACCGCTGATGAAATCCTCAAAGAGAAGTACGCTGAACTTGCCAAGCTTATGGCAGTTCAGCAAATGGAGAAACAAGCAGTGTGCGGCGCTAAAAAGATTTGTACTTGACACCACGGAAACAAGGACGAAAATCAAAACGAAAATCAAAGATGGCCGTCATCAAAATGAAGTGGAATGAATTAAGAGTGGGAAGAAATCAAGGAGACAGAGAAGTGAAAGTGAGAGAAACACAAGAAAACATAGACGCAGAGTCTGCTTCTTCAACATCATCTTATTCATCTACGGCATCAACATCATCATATTCGTCATCCAGATCAGCATCATCAGGTTCATCGCACAGATCGAAATCATCAGCATCATCTTCATCTTCAGGGAGACGAAAGGAGAGGACATTTGTCACGATAATTGAAAGAGGAGGAGGAGGAAGAAGTCATTAATCAGGATGAGATTAAGGAGAGACAGGTGGCAAAGTTTGATGCCGAACTTGCCAGAGAGAATGAAGAGGAGCCAGGTGCAAGAAAGAGGCATCAAAAACACATTCGCAAGTCTCCTTTGTCCTGGAAGCAGAGGAGGAAGAGAAGGAGAGGAGGATCGTGATGATGTTGGAGATGACCTTGGATTGATAGAGGAGGAAGAATCTTATCATCACGATATTAAGGACTGTGAACAGAAATAGTGAACAGGATTACACAGAGCAAGCCCCTTCTTAATATTGAAGTTGGAAATGACTTGTAAGGGAAATTTTGAGGAGCCCACGATCACCTCGGACAAAGATGAAATCTTCTCCTAGGGATGACTTTTCTCCAAGGAGGAGAAGAAAACTCAATAAATCTCCAAGAAGGGCATGGGAATCGTTTGATACCATTCCAATGCACCTAGACCAAAGAAGGACATAACTCCTTCTGACCATAAACTGAGTAATTCTGACAATCCGAAATACAGAAGGTGGCTGAAACATAAGAATGCCTTGATTAGACGACAAAAGAGGGCTGAATCGAAAAGGAAAGAGAAGAAAGGTTGATGGCAAGTCTGCTGTCGCGGCAGAAAGGTGGAGAGGAGAAACGAGTCGGAAAATCTTTTGACGATTGGAAGACACACAAGAGAAAGGTACTGCTGTCACAACGTAAGAGTGAAAAACGTCTTCGGATTGAGACAGAGAAAAGAAAAGAAATGGAAAGAATGCAAAGGGAGGAACTTGCTCGACAAAAGAAAAGCATTTCTTCTTTGGAGACAAGTGCCAACCCCTCGTAAGGAAAACCAGAAGAAAAGAAAAGGCAAAGCGAAAAAGAGTGGTGATAATGTAGAGCCTGAATTCGGAGGTGAACATCATAATCCTAAATTTAGTGGAAGCGATAAGAATAAGAGTGCAAATGAGAAAGAAAAACTAACATCAAATAGGCCAAGATTCCCATCATCAAACCCATTTAAGGGTATGAGTTACAGATGAGTGGATGAGGCAAAAATTAGTGGAGGAGGAACGCACGAAGCGTGAGAAGAGACGTCAGAAGAGCGACGATGATCTGGAAAAAAGTCATTCCAAACCTGGCAAAGGAGAGGATCCAAAGAGCCAAAAGCGGCAAAGGAAAGAGAGTTGATTCGCGGTCTGAAATCGAATCGTGCGATCTTCCCGAATGTGATCAGCCATCACAAGATAAAGAGAGTGGTCCCAAACCATACACATGGCAGAGCAGTGAGATGGGCCACACCCCCTGATGAATCAACCAAGGAAATAAACGGGGGAACGTAAGACCACTGTCCCACGACCCCCATCTGGAAAGAAAAGACCAAGCAGTGGACAAAGGCACCAAAAGACACCAGCCGGAGCCTCCAGTTCAGATAGGTCACGCGGTCTCATGTTTTCTCTCCGCTGTTTGCCAGACCAGAACCACAAGGAAGATGAAAGTAATGATGACCACTCAGAACACGGTGTGAATGTCCCTGGTAAAGATAGAAGCTTGGAGTTTAAAAGGAGGACAAAGGTAATGATAAAAATCAAACTCGTCTAAAAATGTGGAGGAGAAATCTGACCTGGTCATAGATCCAAATCAGTTGACTGTTTTCATGACAGAGTTTGGAAAAAACTAATCTCACAGTTTTGATTAAATGACCTTTTCTCCCAAATTAAGTAATATATTCTTCCAACAAAATTTGCCAAGATAATTAAATTCTAGAGTTTGATTTCTTTTAATAGTCAAATTTTATAATTCAGTTGATTAGTTACCGATTTTCAAGCGCATCACAACCTTGTACTCTTATTGCCAAGAAAAAAGTTCAGAAAAACATTTAAGAGAAAAGGTACATGTTTAAATTTTGTTACAGATTTCACAAAGCAATTTTTGGACTAGTTGATCTACACGGGAATAATTTCTACAATATAAATGCTGCATCAAGCCTGGTGATAACTTAGTTAACAATTAAGTTCTGTAGTTTATCTGTCATAGATACACAGTGACAAAAAAATGGTTGTCTGATCATTGTTTAATTTATAGATGGGTAGTTGGGTAACTTTGCAAATCATCCAGTTACGTGAACACTGTAGCAACTTTCCTGACCTTTGACCTATTCAGTACCATTCTCAGAATGGTATCGTACAAGCAAATCTGTGGATTTTTGTGCAGTGGGAATGAAGTTTTAATCTTGGAACCGATGCTTAAATTCAAATCATTAACTCTGTCCTCATCCAGTGTGTGCCAAGCAGAGATGGAGACTTTTCCCTAACTGAGGTTGAGGACCCTGAAACTGATTTGTTCAATAGTTTGTCCTCAAATGTAAATGTCAGTTGGACGTCATGTCATCTTGTCAAGTCACTGAAAACAACTTTATGCCTGACCATCTGACTGTAGATTTAAATGTAACAATTTAAGAATTTGCTATTGCATTAATTGCCATTACTTTTTTAGTGCACAGTGCCTTTAGACTTACCTGAAATGCAAATTGAAGTCAAGAATGACTTGAAATATCTTTGATGTTGTAAAATATGTAGGTCTATACTTTGTATTATAATGAATACATGTGCAAAAACAAAAAATATATTTTCACCAGTTTATTGTGAGATTTTTAACATTGTGTACATTGCTCAGTCGTCATAAGAGTTTGTGACGTAATGAAGATCACTAATCTGATGATTAGCAAAGAAAAGAAACATTTTCATTTTGTTCTTTGCAATAGGGATATTCTAATGAAATTAAAGATAGGCAATCATTAAAGGCAAGGTTCACCCTGTCATCAAGTTGGTTTTAATAAAAAACAGAACAATGAGAGAAAAATATTAATGACAGTTTGGGAAAATCCACCAAAGAATAACAGAGTTATGAGGTTTCAAAGGTTTAAATTTGTGACGTCACATGCGAGCAGCTCCCATCATGTCATGTAATATAAATTCCATAAATTGCCATTTTTTTAATGGTTCATGATAACTGAATGAGTTTTTTTTTTCATAGAAACATGTATAAAATAATGTTTCTGATATATATTGAATGCACAGGTAAAATCATTTTCAAATTTCTGAGAAAACGGAGCCTTTTATGGAATTTATATGGGAGCTGCTCGCATGTGACAGGTGACATCAGAAATTCAAAACTTTGAAACCTCATAACTCTGTTATTCTTCGGTGGATTTTCGCCAAACTTTCATTAATATGTTTCTCCCATTGTTCTGCTTTTATTAAAATCAACTTGATGTCAGGGTGAACCTTGCCTTTAAGGATGAACCAGTTACACAAAGTCCACGTAGATGTACTGCATGCTCATGTGACAGACACCAGTAATCATACGTTATAAAATATGTGGAATAAAATTCATACATGTGCAGTACTTATGATAATAAACAGAATGCAAGAATTTATGAATTTTTTGTCAAAGACAAATGATCAAAGAATTATTGTATAATACATGTGCTTGCTATTGTAACATTTGAAATCACAAAAAGGTATATATTTCTTGAATGTTTTGTATTTTACATGAAGTATGTAGCAAGTGTAAAATAAGGTTTCAAAACTTAACACCAATTGTGTATTTGATACACAGTACTCGGGCTACCTTAATTTTTGTGCATACATGCCCTAAATCGTCATTAGAACTTTGTAAAAGCACTGAATTAGCATGAAACCAACCTAGATCTGTTGTTAGATAATGTTTGCGTGAACAAATTTCTTTTTGTTGTTATTATACATGTACATTGCATGCTGCTATGTTTACAAAAATGTAGTCAGAGAGGGTGAGAGATTTTATGGCCAAATATGTACATTCCATGATTAAAAATAATCTCAGGAAATTTCTAATTTGAGTGCACATGTTAGTTACCCGAGGGGGTTAGGGGATTGTGATTCAAATGCGGAGGTAATGGGAAGGGGGCACATCATTTGCTCAAATTTGCTTGTAGAGCAAAAATAAAGTCAAAGTATGTCTAAACGTATATTAAAAAGGGGGATTTGCACCCCCCCCCCCAACACACACCTGAAAACCATAGACATACCATCTTTTGGGGAACAAATTTATACAAATGTGTCAAATGTTACGTTAATTAAACATTTTTTGGCACCACAGGTTTTGTGGAAATTCAACATAGCCAGGGAACGCTGTAACTTGTCAGAATAATCATGTACATTGACTATGATTGTCACATATACGAATCAAGAAATGAAATGAGTTCATAGTTTTAATGATACATAGCATGTCACACGTAACTGTCGCCAACCTAGGTGAAATGACAGCAAGACTGGGAGATCCATTCCAAGCTAGTTGAGTTGGTCATATATTTCAACTGATTTTGGTTCTTGAGGCATTTTGAAGTGCTTAAAATAAATAAAAGTCACTAATTTAAAAGTGCCACACTGTTAATGTCTGTCTTCAAGGTTAATACGTACAATCACCCATTCAAAATTAACCATCTTTATGTATTTTTTAAACTTATTAATTTTTATTGTTTATTTTATTTTCTTGCTAGTAGATGTCTGGTTTGGAATACATAACTGCTGATTAGATGTCTGGATTCAAGGCCAAATATCATGCACAAAAGAATATATAAGAGAGAATAATATGAGAGAGATATATAATAATAGAATAAACTCAAAATGTTTCACCACAGGAAACCAGCATTAGAACGGCTGGATGGAAATCCTCAAAGAGAAGTCCGCGAACTTGCCAAGCTTATGGCAGTTCAGCAAATGGAGAACCAAGCAGTGTCGGCGCTACAAATAGATTTTGATACTTTGACACCACGGAAACAAGGACCAAAATCAAAATACGAAAATCAAAGATGCCCAGTCATCAAAATGAAAGTGGAGTGATAAGAGTGGGAAGAGAAATAATCAGGAGACAGAGAAGTGAAAGTGAGAGAAAACACAAGAAAAATACGACTGCAAGAGTCTGCTTCTTCAAACTCATACAATAAAATAAATAAAGCTACGGCAATCACATCATCAATATTCGGTCCATCGGCAGATCAGGCAGCATCGGTTCATCGGAAAACAAAAATAAAAAATACATCAGCATCATCTTCCATCTTTCAGGAGACGAACAGAGAGGACTTTGTCAACAATAATTGAAGAGGAGGAGGAGGAAGAAGTCGTTAATCAGGATGAGATTAAAAAGGAAGACAGGTGGCAAGTTTTTGATGGCCCAAAGACTTTGCCTAGAGAGAATGAGAGGAAGCCAGGTGCAAGAAAGAGAATAATATAAGGCGAGAGTCTCCTTTGTCCTGGAAGGGCAGAGGAGGAAAGAGGAGGAGGAGGAGGATCGTGATGATGTTGGAGAGACCGTTGCGAATATTGATAGAGGAGAAGAATGCTTATGATCACGAATTGAAGGACTGTGACAGAATAGTGAACATGATATACACAGAGCAAGCCCCTTCTTATATTTGAAGTTGGAAATGATTGTTAAGGGAATTTTGAGGAGGCGAAACACGATCCGTAGACACCTCAAGAGAGATAGATTATTATATAATTATTATAGAGAGTTAACTATCAATATCCAAGAAGGCATGGGAAGTCTGTTTGATACATTCACAGGCGGACAAAGAGAGTATTATATAATAAACTGAGTAATTCTGACAATAACCCCGAAATCAGAAGTGCTGAAACATAAAATGCTGAAAAATAAATATAAAAGAGGGTGTAATCGAAAAGGAAAGAGAAGAAAGGCTTGATGGCAGATGTCTGCCTGTCCTGCAGAAGGTGGAGAGGAGAAAGAGTCCGGTAAAATCTCTTTGACGATGTGGAAGACACACAAGAGAAAGTACTGCTGTCACAGACGTAGCGAGTGAAAAACGTCTTCGATTGAGACAAGAGAAAAGAAAAGAATGGAAAGATTGCAAAGGGAGGAATTGCTCGGCAAAGAGGAAGCATTTCTTTTGAGACGAAAGTGCACCCCATCGTAAGGAAAACCAGAAAAAAGAAGAGGCAAAGTGAATAAAGAGTGGTAATAATGTAGAGCCCTAAATCGGAGGTGAAATCATATCCTAAATTTAGTGGAAGCGATAAGAATGAAAAAGTGGCAAATAGAAGAGAAAAACCAAGATTCCATCATCACACGCCATTTAAGGGTATTGAGTTACGATGAGTGGATGAGGCAAAAATTAGGGAGGAGGCGAACGCACGAAGCGTGAGAAGGAGACGTCAGAGGAGAGGCGACGATGATACTTGGAAAAAAGTCATTCCCAACCTGGCAGAAACAGAGGATCGAACGAAGCCAAAAGAAGAGAGAAAGAGAGTGAATATAGATTATATACTACGATCAAAGCAGCATCTCACTACCGACCTGAATGAATACAGCACATAAAACACACAGATAACACACAGGGAGTGAAGGAAAAACAAGCCGTCACATGGCAGAGCAATGAGATGGGGCATCACGGCGGTGGAGTGAATAACCAGAAATAAAACGGGGGGAAACGTAATGACGTGTCCCGACCCCCATCTGGAAAGAAAAAGACGAAGCAGTGGACAAAGGCACGCAAAGACACACGAGCCGAGGCACCAGTTCAGATAGGGTCACGCCGGGTCGGTGGCATGTTTTTCCTCCGCATGTTTGCCAGGACAGAACACAAGGGCGAAAGTAATGATGACCTCAGAACAGCGTGTTGAATGTCGCTGGTAAAGAAGGGAGCTTGAGTTTAAAAGGGAGGACAAGATAAGTGATAAAACAAACTCAGTCTAAAAATTGGAGGAGAAATCTGACTGGTCATAAGATCCAAATCAGTTGACTGTTTTTCATGACAGAGTTTTGGAAACTAAATATTCATAGTTTTGAATTGAATGACCTTTTCGTCCTACAAATTAACGTAAGTTATTCTTCCCAATAAATTTGGCGCAAGATAATTTTAGAGTTTGGATTTCTTTTTAATAGTCAATTTTATAATTCATTTATTACCGATTTTCAAGCTCACAACTTTGTACTATTATTGGCAAGAAAAACTTTTTAGAAAACATATTAAGAGAAAAGATATATGTTTTTTTTTTGTACAGAATTTCATAAAGCAATTTTTGGACTAGTTGATCTTTTTACAGAAGGGAAATAATTTCTGCAATATAATGCTGCATCAGCCTGGTGACCGGCTGGGTGATAATTGGTCAACATAGTTTGTGTTATGTATCATGTCATGGATACACAGGTGAAATAAATGGTTTGTCTGATCATCATGTTAATTTATACATGGGGTAGTTGGGTAATTTGCAAATCATCCAATTACATACACTGGGGTAAGCACTTTCTGACCTTTAACTTTGACTCTTTTCCGTACCGATTCTGAAGAATGGTTATCGCACACAAAATTCTGTAGACTTTTTGTGGCAGATAAGAGATAAAAGAGTTTTAATCCTTGGAACAATAGATACTTAAATTCAAATCATTAACTATATCCTCTCCAGTGTAGTCGAAGGATGGGTTTTTATACTATTGGGTTAGAGACCATGAGAAAACTGATTTGTTCATGTTTGTCCTCAAATGTAAATGTCAGGTTGGACGATCATTCATCACATTTAGAATACAAGTCACTGGAAACACTTTATACCGACCATCTGACCGTAGATTTAAAATATATAAAATTTAAGAATTTGTTATTGCATTAATTGCATTACTTTTTTTTTATAGTGCCAGTGCTTTAGACTTACCTGAATCAATTGAAGTCAAGAATGACTTGAATATCTTTGATGTTTGTAAAATATTAGTCTATTTGTATTTAATGAATATCTGTTGCAAAAACAAAAATATCTATTTATCACCAGTGTTATTGTGAGATTTTTTAAATTGTGTAATTAGCTCAGATCGTCATAAAGAGTTTGGTGACGTAATGAGATCACATAGTCCTGATGATTACGGCAAAGAAAAGAAACTTTTCATTTTGTTCTTTTGAGCACTTGGGATATTCTAATAAAAAGATATAAAGATAGCAATCATTAAGGATGAGCCCAGTTACCAAAAGTCACATAGAATTATGCATGCTCGTGGTGCAGGAAACAGTTAATCATACCATTAATAAAATATATGGAATAAAATTCATACATGTGCAGTACTTATGATATAATATCAAAGAATTTTATGAAGTATTTTGTCAAATAAATGATCCTAAGAATTTTGGTG
>JZLH01S0588031.1:0-17525 GCA_001188425.1 Eucidaris tribuloides | reverse complement strand
AAATGAATATTAAGATAGGCAATTATTAATCGGCAAGGTTCACCCTGTTCAATGCTTGGTTTTATTCAAAACAGACAATGATTGAGAAAAATATTATGACAGTCTTGTGCGAAAATCCACAAGAATAAACAGAGTTATGATTGGTTTTCAAATGGTTTTTAAATTTGTTGACTGTCACATGCGAGCAGCTCCATGATGTTCTATGTTAATAATTTAATTCCATTTAAATTTTGACATTTTTTTTATGGTTCATGATACTGCATGAGTTTTTTTTTTCATATATGAAAATGTATAAATATAATGTTCTGATTAATATATTTGTAATGCACCATTGGTAAATTCATTTTCAAATTTCTGATGAACGGCACTTTTTATGGATATTCTTACTGTGCGGAGCTGCTCGCATGTGACATTCAGAATATTCAAAACTTTTTGAAACTCATACTTTGTTATTTTCGGTGGATTTCGCCAATACTGTTCATTAATTATGTTTCTTCATTGTTTGTTTTATGTAATCACTTGATTGTCAGGGTGAACCTTGCTTTAAGGATGAACCAGTTACACGAAAGTCACGTAGATGTACTGATGCTCATTGTGACAGTACCAGTATTATACGTTATAAAAATATGTGGTTAATAAAATTCATACTGTGCAGTACTTATGTATAGTTAAACAGAATGCAAGAATTTATCGATTTTTTTGTCAAAGTACAATATGATCAAAAGAATTTTGTATTATAATATTGTTGCTATTGTAACATTTGAATCACAATAAAGGTATTATTTTTGAATGTTTTGTTATTTTACATGAAAGTATGTAGCCAAGTTGTATAATAAGGTTTTTTCAAATAACTTAACTCAATTGTGTGTATTTGATACACAGTCTCGGGTACCTTAATTTTTTGTGCATTACATGGCCCTAAATCTTGTCTATTAGCAATTTTGTTAAAGCATGAATTAGCATGAAACCAACTTAGATATGGTTGTTAGTTAATGTGTTCTTGCTGTGAACAAATTTCTTTTTGGTTGTTATTATACATGTTACATTGCATGTTGCTTATGTTTTACAAAATTGTTAGTAGTATGAGGGTGAGAGTTTTATGGCAAATATTTTGTACATTCCTATGCATTTAAAATAATCTCGTAGGAAATTTTCTAATTTGAGTGCATCATGTTATGTTGTACCGAGGGGGTTTAGGGTATTGTGATTAAATGCGGACGGGTATGGGGAAGGGGGCACTATTATTTGCTCAATATTTGTTGTTAGTAGCAAAAATAAAGTGTCATAGTATTGTTCTAACGTATCTATTAAAAAGGCGGGATTTGACCCCCCCCCCCCAAAACACACCTGAAATATCCATTAGAATATCCATTTTTGTGGGAACAATTATAACAATATAGTACATCTGGCCTGCATTTGATCATGTTTGTGCCAAGTGGCTAGTGGAATCATTATTTTTTTTGTGAGGGAATGGAGAATTAATAGTGTGCACTGCTCATACTTTCTAAAGATGGCATTCTGAAGAGGTTTAAGGAAAGTTGCGCCCTTCCCCTGAATTTATTCTAGCTTGGCTGTGTATGATGATATCATTACTGCGCAGTTCTGATTACTGCAATAGTTTACTGTGAGAAATAAACAATGGGAAAAAAATTGTTACATTATTTCGGGATTATTTTCCAAGTTGATGGCCACAGGTTATTGTAGCATGTGATTTTTCTACATGTAGTTAGATGGTAATTATACTTTAATATGCGTTGTGCATGCATTGGTCGTATGTATTTTGTATTCCATATTTAAAGGGCATTTGAACAATTTTGTATAGTACTTTTTTGTTGTTGAAGAATTTCATTGTTCAGGTTGAATTGTGTTGAAAGACAAGCATGTGACATGTTATTGGTGAGAAGCGTAAACATAATGCCTCAATGAACTTAGCCGAGTTTTGAATAGATGTTATACATTGGATATGAGATGTTGAGACACCCAGCTGTAAGGGTATTTGGTACTTCAATTCTGCTTCTCTCTGCAGAGATACACAACTTATTCTTTATTCATAGTGTTTGAATTGAGAGTTATGACTCTCTTGATAGATATTCTTCACAATTTTCTCTGATCATAATTTGATTACAACAAAGTAGAAATGGGGTTAGATCATTTGAAATTTGACATGTCATGAAACCTGTAATAGCTCATGTCTGTTAGTTTGGGGATTTTTTTTTTCATTTGAAGCTTTATGCCAGAAGTCATTCAGCAATAAAGTGATTTCTGAATGTGTTTATTTATTTTATTAATTTAATAATTATTTTTTAATATTTTTTTTTAATTAAATTAATTATTAATTATAATTATTTTCCATTAATTATTTATTAAAATAAAATTAAACACATATTTGATGAATCTTGTTATTGTGGGTTATTATTTTGGGCATTAATGCTTTCATATAAAAAAAAATTCCGCCAATAATCAATATCATTTGGTATCCTGTTTTTAAATGTAGGATTCTTCCATATTGGTCTATTACCCTTTTCTTTAGGTCTTGAATGACTGTGAAAGATATGGAAAGTGAATTATTAATGTGTTTTTTTACTGTGTCGACTCCCAGTGTAATACATTACAGATTCATTGTTAAAAGAAAAAAGATATAAAATATTCATGAATTGTATATTCATTCATGCTTTTAAATTTATAATACACTGGTACATGCCTTTGTGTTTTGTGTATTACATTTGCCATATATCTTTTAATGTCGTAAAGTTCTAGTGTCTTTTCAGTATATGTTTTTGCAAGATGTAGTATTCTACATTGTGTTGCAATTTTCCATTACTTTTAATGTATAGTACTTTATATTTGTGGCATTGCTAGTTTATTTATGTATGTTGTAGTAGTTGGCAGTGTTATTAACTATTGCGCATTAATTGCTTGTTTATCCGACAATCATTTCTGATGATAGTACTAGTCAATATTTTGGTGCTTTTTCCCTTAAACATTTAATGGTTATTTATTGGTTTTGATAATATTCATGGAAGGAATTAATCTTATTAGTATTCCGGGTATCTCGGTTTGTCATCCCGGGGGGGGGGGATTTAGGTCGGCTCAGATGGCGCGATTGCCATGAACAATTTTGCATGGGCGCATTGAGCTGGCATGTTATTAATCTACAGTGTTTATCATTTTAGATTTTCAAAAATACATATTTTATTATTTTTTTAATAATTATTGCAAATTCATGAATTAAATTATATTTTTGCGGCTTATATAATCACTTAAATATAGCTTGTTATATGCTGTTTTGTTGTTGAAATATTTCTTCTGGACATTTCTGTCATTTATCTACAAAAAATTGGATTCAGAATTATTTCTTATATGTTTTTGAATTCATGTATTTTTTTGTTTTTCAACTTTTGTTTTTTATTGTTTTTTCGTATGAATTTTGGTCGGGGGATTTTTTTTTGATCTATCATCATGCCATGAAAATTAATTCCATTTCTTATCCGTTAAAGTAAAATAATCATACATTTTATGATGGTTATTGGCGTTTGAATAACATTATTTGCATTGATTTTTGAACATCTAAATTTTTGAGTTGGTTATGCATGTAAAAAATGTTGCGTCGTAGCATCGGCAACGGTATTCGATTTTTTTGCGAAAATGTATCTCATATTTGCGCATGACTTTGAAAGTAATATAAGCCATTGCGAACGGCCAGTTTGAAAAATTTTGCTGCGCGTGTGGAATAATCGATGAAATTGCTGATGGGCGGGTGCCTAATGCTCCCCCCCCCCCCCCCCCCCCCCCCGGGGATATTTACGGGTTATAGAATTGGTTTGCTTAAAAAAAAACTGCACAGTGGAAAACATATTTTTGACATTTATTACAAACTAGTTTTTTAAGATATTGTGTCTTTTTAGTCATTGTACGGCAGACATTTATGAACTGATTCAAACAATGTACAAATCACAAACACTTATTTCTATTGTTGATATTATAGCAGAGTTCAATTTCACACACTGTCACAAATGAAGTAATGTGATTATGTCTCTCAAATTTACATTGAATATACGCAAATTGATTAATTGCCAAATTTGTTTCAAGAATTTATGTCTTCGTGTTCCTAGCAACCTTTAGAACTTTCCTTAGCTGAATAGCTATCATGAGCAGATTCATCATACATTTGACACAGGCCACATCCGGTTCCCGTAGCCAACTGGTTAACTGAATAGCTATCATGTGCAGATTAATCATATTTTTGTTGTGTGTCATGTATGTGGATTTATTTTAATAAAATAAATTCTGTATTTCTGCAATTTATGGTACGTCTCTGAAATATAATTTCACATTTTCAGTGGTGTATGTAATCTATACAGTTTGTCTCAAAAATAATTGTGCAAGTCAAAAGCGCCCTCTTAGGTAATGGGAAAAACATTTTTGTGATGTCATGCTTACATCAACCTCAAGAACATAGTCTTAGCTTTCAAATGCCGTTTGTTCTGTTCAGTTTGCTTGTTTTAATCCCGAGATATGTTCAGTTAACAACGAAAAGGAAAAATCACAAATGTGCCACTTTTACTACAGTCAATATAGCATCAGGCCCTTTTCCTGTAAGAATGACACAGTTGTGATTCCACCGTTTTGTTGTTTACAAGATATCTCGAGATCAAAACAAGCAAATTGAACAGAATAAACAACATTTGAAAGCTAAGACTTTGCCCTTGATGTTAAAGTAAACATGTGTCACAGCAGTATTTTCTAACTGTCACAGAGGGTACTTTTTACTTGAACAATTTTTCGAGACGTGCTGCAGCATGTCTCAAAAAATTGTGCAAGTAAAAAGTGCCCTCTTCGGCAATTAGAAAATACTCTGGTGTCATTATGCTTACATCCCCGTCAAGGGCAAAGTCTTAGCTTTCAAATGCTATTTGTTCTGCTTAATTTGCTTGTTTTAATCTTGAGATATGTTGTAAACAACAAAAGGGTGGGCTCACAATTGTGTCACTTTTACTCGGGACTGTAGTAAAAGTGGCACAATTGCGATTTTACCCTTTCTTATTTAAATTAACATATCTCAAGATTAAGACAAGCAAATTAAACAAAACTAACGGTATTTGAAAGCTAAGACTGTGCACTTGACGTTGACGTAAGCATTATGTCACAAGAGTATTTTCTAATTGCCAAAGAGGACGGTTTTCACTTGCACAATTTTTTTTGAGACACACTATAGTATACACGGACTTACCAACTATTCTGAATTTGGAGGAAAGAATTGTGACCATCCCAGCTCGTTTCAATACGATTTTCCTTTTTTTCTTGATAATTTGACTACACACTCTTATGGGAAATGCTTTTACTTCAATATTAAGCAAAATCATTCCTTATTTTAGGTCAGAAAAGTTGGGAGGTCTGTATACCATTGAGTGGAGCTGGTATAACACACCCCACCCTCCCCCTTCCACGTCTAGAATCGGTTCTTTTACAGGTTAACATAATTCTGTATTTTATCTAATTTTTTTATAAGTTTTGAGTGTTTTAAATGTTTGAGTGAAAACGAGGTGGGGATTCTGAAGACTAGAGAGCAATGTGAGAGCGATGTGTGGTGTGAAGCTGATGGACAGGGAGAAGACTGAGGATTTGATGCAGTGTCGGGTTTGGAAGACGTGGTGGATCAGATGGCAAAGGTGAATGGAGTACGTTGGTATGGACATGTGTTAGGAGTGATGTTCATGTTTTGAGAAGGATATTTGAATTTCAGGTGGATGGTCAGAGGGGAAGGGGGTGACCAAAGAAGACATGGAAGAAGCACGTGGTGGAGGAGAGTAGGAGGGTTTGATCACGGGAGGGTGCACCGAATAGGGCAAAGTGGAGGGAGGGGGTAAGACCAATCCGGCCACCCCGTAGTCGGAGACTAATCCAGATTTAAAGCAGAATGAAACCCAGACATCTTTCTGTACTCAAAGAATACAGAACAATAAAAGAAATACAACTGAAAGTTTGAGCAAATTTGGTTGAACTGTTCAAGAGATATGAATGTTCAAAGTTTATTTAATCGTTGTTATGGAGGATTCTTAAATTGGCAACTCTACCACTTTTTGAGATGAAAGTGTGGAGAACTCCCCATTGGCTTTGTACACAAATTTTCACTTATTCTCATTTTTTATGAAATATCTGATTGCCTCTTGCCTGTTGTAAAAGTATGTCCCAGCAAAAATGATTTGTACATGTTTTCTGGAAGAATTTGATTACCTTCACAACTAACATTTCAGAAAACGTAAATTTGCGAAAATTTGTGTACAAAACCAATGGGGAGTTCTCCACACTTTCATCTCAAAAAGTGGTAGTGTTGCCAATTTAAGAATCCTCCATACATAAGGATTATGTAAACTTTGAACATTTATAACTCTTGAACAGTTCAGTCAAATTTGTTCAAACTTTCACCATTTCCTTTCTCTTATCGTTATCTATTCTCTGTATGCAAGTAGATGTCTGGGTTTCATTCCCCTTTAAATCCTGATACTGCTACTTCTCTAGTCTACCTCTTCCACCAAAAGAGCAAACACAAAGAATAATGCATGGAGCCATGATATCATATATGAATTCTTAGAATTTAATGTGAAATAAACATTCAGTTTGTGGATAAACAGTTTGTTAAGAATTACAATACATTCTAAGTTCATGAAACTGATAAGACTTCACTCATATTAAGACTCTAACATTGTAGTATACAGTGTGTATCAAAAAAAAGTAGACACTTAGAAAAAAATTATTAAAAATAATTCTCATGATTTTGAGATTATTTTCTTATATGAATATATTACCTAGGATCTAAGCTATCTGATGACACTGTTGGTATTGAAAGTATTTCACGCATGAGTGAGCACAACCCACTTTTGTCCAATCGGCCAAAAATGCATTTGCGCACAGAATTGTGTTCTTGCAGTCAATGTTTAATGCCTTGCAGACCGATGCTGGAGAAGATTTTAACTGATGTGCACGAGTATTAAATCCTCAGCATGCTCAGAAAAGAGCTTATATCAATTCTGGACAAAAATGAAGCGATGATTCAGATAACCCTCCTAAAAAAGAAGAAAATGTCATGTTTGCAAAGATGAACTGCAATTGAGCAAAGAAATGACATTTTCGTCTGTGAGGGTGTATCTGAATCATCGGTTTCATTTTTGTTTTTCTTGTCGACAGAATTGAAATATAAGCTTTCTCTTGAGCATGCTTGAAGAATTCAATACTTGTGCACAATCAGTTCAGAGTTTCTGCAGCACCGTCACTGTGAGGCATTAAGTCATCGACTATAAGAACACAATTCTGTGCGCAAATGCATTTTTGGCCTATTGGACAAAAGTGGGTTGTGCTCACTGCATGCGTGAAATACTTTCAATATTAACAGCTGTCATAAAGATAGGTCATCAGATAGCTTAGATCCGAGGTAAAATATTGCTATAAACAAATAATCTCAAGATCACGAAATTTTAGTGTAATAATTTTTTTTCAAAGTGTCTACTTTTTTTGATACACACTGTATTTCGACCTGGGGGGGGGGGGGGTAGGACTTGTATTCCAAGGTAGATATCATGCTTGTGCACTAAAATGTATACAAAGGACATTATTTTTTCCGAGGCGAGTAATTTTTGCGCTAACATAATTGTGCTGTTAAAATGGCCAAAATCAGTAGCAGGTTGTTAACACAAACAAATTTATATCAGTGTTGTAGTCGAGTCCATGAGTTCCAAGGTCACGGCCAGCCAGAAATAAAAATCTTTCCATACGGTTTGTACAGGTGACTCGGACCAAGGCAGAGGCCACCACATATTGGCTTTGAGACCAGCCTTGACTACAACACTGGAAAATATGTGTGCATATGATTGTTTATGTTGACAAAATTGTACAGCAAAATTCAAGTTTGTTTTTTCAAACACAAGTGGATGTATCGCTTCAGCTTGTAAAACATAATTTATCCAAAATCAGATTTTAGGGTTAGCGTTGGACTTAGCACCAGTAAAATATGTTACAGGGTTTGTAATGAAAGCCTATTAACAAGCATGATTATCTTAGTGGACACCTCAGGGGACTTACCCGGGGGGGGTCGCTCTCCACATGGTCTGCTACCCACCCGTGTCCAACAACCTCAGAAATGCACCCTAAACGGCGTAAACTACATAAACAAATTTGCTGCCGTAAATGGCGTAACTCCCATGAAATTCACTGATTCTGATACCCTTAGTGGCGTGAACGGCAAATCCACTAATTTGATACCCTAAGTGGCGTAAACAGTGAAATCAACTAATTTAATACCCTACCCAAGTGTCCTTCTCATCTAAAACATTATTGTACATTGCAGAACCCGAAAAGGTTCAATTAATAATTCATTTATAATTTTCCTAATTAAAAAATGTTAATTTTGGAGATGTTAACAGATCTACTCAAATTTTCACCCCTAAATGGCATAATCCACATAACCAAATTAGTAACCGTAAATGGCGTGACGTGAGAAAAAGCTACCCGAAGTGGCGATTGCCGGGGATTGGTGTTGAAAAAGCTACCCTTTTTCCAAAAGACGTCGACGACGTCCGAGGGCTGGAAAAGGGACACTTTTCGACACTTTTTCTGGACGCGGGTGCGTAGCAGGCCGTGAGGAGAGCGAAACCCCCCACCCCCCCCCCCCCCGGGGGATACTTGCAAAAGCATTTACTACATAACAGTATTAACACCACCAACTATGAGTCAGATCTGCAAAGATATTTCGCTGGCTCTGCATCGTTTGCATCGTTTGCATCTACATCAGGAGTGGACTCGAAGCGAGACATAACAGGTTTCTCCTCAACCCACCCATCCCCAACTCCCAATTTGTGGACTTAATGTCCTTTTCTCATGTTTTTTCAAATATTTTTTCTAGCCTACATCCCCCTTATGGACCCAATAACCTTGTTGGTTGTCTGACAGAAGGGCCCTAGCATATGTTACCAGCAGAAGGGCATTAATAGTAAATTTTGAGAAAATTTGAGAAATATTGCCCTATTTGATATTTTCTCTTAATAGCAGACTGACAAAAGTATCAAAAATATCACACTACTTTGATTTCATGTGAAAAGAGCCAATGGTTTTCAAGTTAGAGACAATTTAGTGTTTAGGCCCTTCTGCCAGGAATATATGCTTGGGCCCTTCTGCCGGACAAGCAATGACCCGTCTGGTCTTTCCATCCCTCCATCACCCCTTCTCCAAATATTTCTCATAGTTGCTGGGGATCTGGGACTAGTCCCCAGAGGACAACTCCCTGGCCCTGGGGATGAATCACAACCAACAACTACCCCAGAGGACAACCCCCCCCCCCCCCCCCCCCCCGGACCGGAAAAACCTCCCCCTTGGAGCCATTCTCCGGGGCAGTTGTCATGATATGAGTTTCTGGTTATCATCCCTTTCCCATCCTAAATATAATGAAATGAAAAACCCTATATATATTGCACAGCACAAGTGTTTTTAAAACAAATTTTGACTGAAATATTCTGCAACTACAATGCACTCTCGTTATAGAGAACACTGATATAACAAAATTTCATTATAAAGAAATAAAATCTCTGGTCCCATATCTTGGATTTCCTTTGTATTCTATTGTTTTGGCAACCCTGATATAAAGAAATTTTGTTATAAAGAAACAATTTCATGGGTCCCATGGACTTCTTTATAATGAGAGTGCACTGTAGTTTCTACTAGTATTATGAAGTGCTTGGCTTGAATATTGTTGGATGAGTTTCATAGCCCTCCTCATTTATGCAATACTTTCATAGCCCCAGCTCATTTGAACAGGTGACAGATTCCATGGTCATTGTCAATTACATGCAAACACAACTATTTGACTAGTGTGTGAATGCAGACAGTTGTACACAGCTCAATTTTGTACCAAATTTCAACTCGGTCTTCAGGATAATTCATAACGAAATCAAGAAAAAACACAGGCAAAAAAACTACACCCAGTGAAACTGTACACTCTCCACCTACGTATCTCCTGATTTAATGTCATTAGAAATTATGCTATGTTCGGTATTAGAAGTCAAGAGTGCTACACTAAATGATATGTCTTTACAACAGTTTCCAGTAGATTTAATACGATTTTTTGATGTTCGAAGTGACAATGCTGTATTTCTTGAAATTGATGAGAAATTTGTTGGACCAACTAAAACCATCAGTATGCCATGGACTTGAACGTGATCACTGTCTCACATATTCATAAATTTTGAGTAACACCTCATCATGATGTAAAATCATAATAAAATATTTGATACCACTTCAATATTTGACAAAATCTGGGCACAAATTCTTCACAAAATGATGATGGATATCATAAACATTCTTGTTTTCTAAATTGTAATACTAGTTCAATTAATTTTCAATTTATTGCAAGTCATAATATCTATATCACACAATACCTTTATGTTTTGAATGTAGTTTTACACTTCACCAAACTTTTAATGTCTATAGTCAGGTCAAAAAACAATCTCGCCTTATTCAAATTAATACTAATACAAATAATTAACAGAAATTATGCGAGCTAAACTGCCTTGATCACATGATAAAATGGGGCAGGAATTTTTGTCATACAACTAGTACACGTGTGTAATGATGTTGTAAATTTTATAAATATGTGGCTGTATTCTAAACCTACTTCTTCTTGAAACTCTTTAATTTCTATGAATGAAGTACACCTTGCCCAGAGGGTGACACAAATGTATAATATCACTCTTTATTTTCCTAGTAATTTAATTTTCTCTCTGCATATTTTCCTAATAATATCACTCTTTTATCTTGTAGTTAGACTCACATTTATCCAATAACACAACTGAATAAAATCCAATATCGCTATTTGTTTGCGTTCCTAACAGGACTCTTATCCAATAACACAACTCTGTAATTGAATATTACTCTTTTGTTTATTTTCGTAACAGGACTCATAATTCAAGGGAGAAGGCGCCAGCAACTAACAGGCATAAGTTAAGAATAAAAATGACGATGTGAGTATTGTGAGAATTATGGTACATGGTGACAAAAACAGCCTAAATAAGGGGTACTGTGTGATACTCACCCTCATGAAGGACCTATAAATTAGTTGATTTTTGTTTATTTTACGTCTTTGTAAGTTTTACCCCAAGACAAAACCTGCAGAAACAGCTATAGGGGGAGGAGCTTATCAATTCAAACAGTGCATACATTACCGCGGTGCGGCTAACACACATCGCGTGGCATGCATTGGTCACGCATGGTCAGCTCCCTGCGGTGCACGTGCAATCTGATTGGTTGGCAAGAACTCAAATATTTTCTTAACTTATGCCTGTCAGTTGCTGGCATCTTCTCCCTTTAATCTAATATTACCACCACCATTCTTCTAGCTACTCTGAAGGCAAGGGACTGGATTGGGTGCACTCCAAAATGCTTCAAGAATCTTATACCAATGATTATGCTGACTGTAGAGTGCATCTAGGCTGAAAGAATTTGTCTTGAATTAGTTTTGTTGAAAAGAAAAAAGAATGCTTATTCCAGCAGTAAATTAACGTATGACCAGGATAAAAATTTAACCCCCAAACAGCCAAACAACCAATTGGTCCAGCACATCAAGTTCTGATACTACTCTTCTCACAAGGAAGAGATGCTTAACTAAAACACTTTCACTGCACAAACCTTGCAAACGTGTGTTTGATTCTGGAGAAAAATTGTAACCCAATTTGTTTACTTCCAATTCTGCTATTTCCCTTTATGTATCAGTTGTCCTATCACAAAATGAACATTTATAAGGTTGTTACAGTTTTGTTAGCCTAACTATCACCACTCATTACCAACATAAATAATGACACAAATTAGATCACTGAAATGGACTTTCTAATTAACTTACTGTTATGAAATCAATTAAGATCTGTGATGGCAACATATTTTGGCAATCAATTCCTAGTTGTAATTGGCTACAAAAATAATATATTCACAATTAATGCTAACAAATTGAATGTAATCAAACAAGTTGGGCCTTTCCTCTTCCTCCTATCCTCCCTCCCAAAAAAAAAAAAAAAACTCCTGCTTATATCCCCACCCCTACAAAAATCCTACTTACGAGGGGCGTTCAATAAGTAACGCCCCTGACCCACTTCCAGTTGTTTGATCTAGCTGAAATTTTGCATGTGCAATTATCTATATCTCTATAGATTAAGTGGCAAATTACAGCTCTGAACTAATTGTGGTTTCTGATTTACAGGTGTTTGAACTGAGTCAAGTGTGAAATGAAGTTATGCATCGATCTTCCAAAATGGCATCCTCAACTTGACGGACAGATGCCTCATCAATGGCAGAAGGGGGGCAACCAGATCTGGGAGCTGTTTCCACAGAGTTCCGACCATGTTTGAATTCACAATGCCAGCGTTTTACAAGGTCATATGATGTGGCATCATCACCATAAGTTACTTTCATTTCATCAAAAGTCTCCCGTAGTGTGCGTCTTTTCAAATACAAAAACCGGATCACTGCTCGACACTCAACAGGCTCCTTTTCACACTTGACTCGGTTCAAACACCTGTAAATCAGAAACCACAATTAGTTCAGTGCTGTAATTTGCCACTTAATCTATAGAGATATAAATAATTGCACATGCAAAATTTCAGCTAGATCAAACAACTGGAAGTGGGTCAGGAGCATTACTTATTGAATGCCCCTCGTATACCCCTCCCCCCCCCCCAAGTAATAATAACAAAATAATAATAGTAATAATATCCTGCTTTCATTCAGATTATTTGTAATACCACCTACATCATGTAGTATACATGACCACCACAGGTATGCTAAGTAAACTTACACACACATAATTGCACAAAAAATAATTTTCTAATTATGATTACGAAGACCTATAATTATATAAACCCACTACATGGAGATCAGAAAATGAGGCCTAAAAAAAATTGTTGTATTGGAGTAACGGCTCACAGAAAATTAGGGTAGGTAGGGCAGTGTTTTTTGTTTTGTAATTTACGGGCCACTATCAGTGCTCAATGCTTTCACTTTATGAACTATAAGCCTGCAATTGGCCAATTTGGAAGCCGCTAATTCTTGCAATAGTTCATCAATGACATCATTCAAGCCAAAGTTGAGGAGGACACTGAAAATAATTGTTGGCCCAAGTGTGCCCATTACCTTTACTGCGTAAGACGCCATGTTGAGTTTAACAGCTCGATCATCGCTAGCTAAATGTAGTTAGCGCGGCTAGAGGTTATAGCTAGCGAGGCACCATATAGAAGCGAACGAAGTGCGTTGTATGCGCGCATACGGCGGGAAAATCGTTCTGTCTGCCACACTTCCAGGTTTTCAATTCGATCGCAAAGTCAGCACGATATTGATACTATCGATAGCAATACAAACAAAGGAAAAAAAAGTAGGGTCGGAGATATTTTTAGGGTCAGGCAGGTTACGCCAATACAACAATTTTTTTTTTAGGCCTGAGGGAGAAACTTTCAGATTTTGTACAAAAATGAAGAGATACCTTGGCAATCAAATCTCAAGGTGATGAGTTGAAATATTTTTTGTTTAGTAATTGAATATCCCTGTTGAAAGTTATATTTTTTATTTACGTAGGTTAGGACTCAGGAAAATTATGTTTTCCAAAGCAAGCAGGGAAATCAAATCCACAGCACCTCATTTTTATGGCAATCTCACCAAACGTTGATGAGATGTTGCATCAAATATGTTTATTTCCAGAGGGGTGCAGATGTCTGCTGACATTGTCGCAATCATTTCTTATCTAATTTTGTCATTGACCAAGTATCTTCTAAATCTACACTAATTTTTTGCATATAAAGGCAAAAATCTACTCTAGTATCGGGTGTGTGACATTTGTTCCGACGACAATAGCTCCAGTGATTATATCATACACTGACCTTAACCCTAACCCTATTCTGAACTGGAAAACTAACCGCAACTCTAACCCCAAGTCCTCTGAAATATCATCACCGGAGTAACTGTCATCGAAGCACATGTCGGCGCTCCCAAGTTCAGTGCAAGGCTAATTATTAGATAACTACAGCACATTCAATTGGAGTCATTTAATCGTTCCATCTGTTTCGAATACACTTTCTTCAGTAACGCAAATTCGTCCCCTCCTTTGGGAGCGTCATCCTCGTCATCTTCGTCGTAATTGTCCATACTGTCGACTCTCTTCATGACCCCCTTCCTGCGGCGCCCCCTATTGTCTGAGTCCCTCCGCGAACTCCCGGCCCCATCTTCGCTGCCCGAGAACGACGTCGACATCGTGAAACTGCTGTTTTCGCGGTTGAAGCTTTCTCCGTCGCTGCCCAGATACCTCAGCTGTTCCGTGTACACGGTGTGCAAGTCCAGCTCGAAATCGGACCCGGGAGAAATGATGGACGACGGAGTTGTGTTGGTTCTGCGAGTTGGTGTCACCTGATCCCCCGACCACGACATTTTGGGCCCTTTGTGCGGATCGCTATCAGTCGGTCGCGAAGGTCCGTCATCCAGCACCGATTTGGTCTTACGCTGTTTCCCCGACATAGTACCTACAGGAGTTGAATAGCTAGACGTCTGATCAGACGCCGTGGCAAGATCACGTGAATGTTTCAACTGGCCCTGATTGGACGAATCAGCACCTTTTATATTCAGTTTGGCAAGACTTGTGGATGTTTCAGGCTTGAATACAAACTTCCCCGATTGCTGTGGTTCTCCTAAACCACTAGTATTACTCCTTATGCTACATTTTTTCTGGAAGTCAACGTCCGTCGGTGAGTTAAGTCCCTTCTCTGAATCAAACACATCTTTATGTACCTTATTTCTAGAACTAGCACCACTCTTTACTTCAGTCCCACCTGCTAATTTCCGTGTCTGTTCCGTCTTTGCTTTCGAAGCACCATGAGTCCCAATTCTTTCCCCACTCTTGGAAGGCTGTCCTGCAGTCTGAGCACCTACTAATTTGGCAGACTTTGCAATTCTCTCAGATACTTTACTCTCGACAAAATCATCATCATCATCATCATTGTCATCATCATCATCATCATCATCACTGCACAGGTCAATAATCTCTACATCCTCGTCAAGTTTCCTTTTCTTCGCTTTTCCATGGGACTCCATCCTTTTCACCTGATGTTTCCCCTTCTCGCGCTCACCTTCCTTAGGCCGATGCACACCTTCCCTCGGATCAGTTGTCACAGTCGACACTCCGCCCTTCTTCACCTTCCCGTGACTCGTCCCACCATCACACACGACCTTTGAACTTTTAGAGGTGTCGGTTTCATCGCTCCTGAATGGTACCTTGACAGGTTGTTGCGGGTTAGCGTGGACGAGTCGTGCCTTGGGGCCCGGCACGACGTAGCTGATGGTGCTGTAGGGGGTGAAATGGAAGTCCTCTTTCAAGTAACCGTCTAGGAGCAGGTGGGCGATGAGGTATGCATAGTCACTGGTCTTCATCTTCTTGGCAAGATCTGATAACAACAACAACAGATTAACAACAGTTAATTATGGTTAGGGGGTTTACCCCCCCGGGCTGCCAAGTGAACATTTTTTATGGTCTTATTTTGTTAGTAGATGTCAGGAAAACTAGAACGTATTGCAAAATATGTTTAACTAGAGAAGTTCGACCATGCGCAGTCGATGGGTATGCCTATGCCCACGATGTAGCACATGAAACTGGCTCATGGTATGATCAATATCGACTTTGAAGGAACCAACTAACTGTAAAGATGTTGGGAACAGTTTACTGACATGACCTTCAAGAGATAAACCTTTCAGATAAAAGTTTGTGAACATCTTACCTCAACCTTTGACCTTTTCATTTACATAAAATTATTAGTTTTTTTTTTTCACATGTACTCACCCCCTTCAACTTTGATCCCTATGACTTCACAAAGGTATATTTGTCAGTTGTTTACTGGGTAAACATTGATTTTTGACCAGTGACTCAACCCAAATATTTCTCTTAAATAATTTTTGTGCCTAACAACCTAATTATATCAACAGTTAGCTCTCCTAACTGAAGTTATACAGAGCTGTCAACCTCTGCTGACCAAAAAAATACTGATGAATAGCAAAAATCATATTTTGAGCACTCCTAACCGGAGTTATAAGCAGAAAATTGCATTTTGACCTCTGACCCTTGACATATTTGTCCCAAAATCTGATCAATTCATCCTTGCATACTGGTCCATCCTTGGTCCAAGTATTATTAAAATCCCTCCAGTGGTACTATAGTAATCTTGTTCACAAGAAAGCATGGATGCACGGATGTACAGACGTACGAAGAGGCATAAAAAGCAGTACAAAACACTACAAAACCATTAAACTTAACACAGAAATACTATCAAACATACACAACTTTCAAATTTTCAGCACGCTTCGCGCACTTTACATGCAAACATACACAATTTTCAAACATATGCCATTTTCAAATTTTTGGCGTGCAAACTAATTAATTGCAATTTAAAAAAAAAAAAACGTGCTTCGAATGCAAAATTCTGTACAGCAACTTGGCGCACGGAGCATGCCAAAAATTTTTGGTGAAACCCTCCCCCCCACCCCACCCCCAAAGCTTAGCAAAAAGCAAGATCCACCACTGATCAGTATCTGTATAAATTCGTATTTCTACATAATCCCCCTACCATATTTTCCAGCAAAAATACTTGTTAAATAAAGCAATGTGCAAATTTTGTCAAAATGAATTCACACGACTGTAACATAAGAGTGACAATGTCCCTTCAGAAAGGCCCAAAACTGACACCTTAGCCCAAGTCAGTGTATATAAACACAACAAAAAAAGTAACTACCCCCTTTTTCAAACAACCATAACTTTTTAACGAAATGAGTTTTAGCAAAAAAAATTTGGCAGGAGTATTTCTACACTTGTTGACTAACATTTGTGTGAAAATGTGAATGATTCCTTGAGCCATGCATGAGTGAGCATGTATTAAAGGTAAAACTGTCGTTTTTCAAAAGTCACAAGAGTCATTTTGGGGAATTTATGATGCAGGATTTTTACAAATTTTGTTTCTAGTGGATGATTAAGCGCTATTTATGTTAATCATCTATCGTTTGACCCTCTTACACCTCCCCTGGCACTTTCGCATATTTTACGCTTCAATGAGCTCAATTTAAAAATTTCCATATTTCTCCATTTGGAAATTGTAAAATCCATTAAGTTTATTGAAAAAATTAAAATCCGGTATTTTTCAGCAAAATGTATCTTTACATGTTGTACGAACATAAGAGGTTGTAACCATGTCATGGATAAGTGAGCACAATTTATGAACAAAGTAAAAAGTGTCATTATTTACCATTATTTTGACATGAGATGACTCCTGTGACTTTTGAAAAGTGGCATTTTCACCTTTAATGCATACTCACTCATGCATGACCTGACGGATCAATCACATAGTCACACAGAAGTTAGTCAATGAGTGTAGGAACACTCTTGCCAAATTATTTTGCACAGACTTGTTTTGTTAAAAAGTTATGGTATGTTGAAAAAGGGGGTAGTTACTTTTTTTGTTGTGTTT
>JZLH01S0587998.1:2692-16585 GCA_001188425.1 Eucidaris tribuloides | reverse complement strand
TATAGTGGGCCAGCGTACCTTATTTACATTAACAGGCCTATAAGCTAAGTTGCAAACTTGGCTCTGGTACTGGTACTGCGATGGGTAGAATTTGGTAAATTGTGACTAACTAGCGCAAAACAGAAAATTGCACACGGACAACAAAGTTGCTTCCGTGCTCGTCTGCGTTTAAAATCGCTGTAGAACTGCTTCGCCATGAACAGTAAATTTGCACAACGACACAATGAAAATTTCAGTTCTCAGATTGTTGAGGAATTTTGACTTTCATAGCATCCATGCTCTCATCGTCCTGAAAAATAGCACACAAGCTATAGCGGAGGTATGAGTATTTCCTGTGAAATTGTCGCTTTTTGTTTCTTGTCTTCTGTTTCTTCTTCTTGTTCTGGTTCTGTCTTCTTGTTCGTTTCAGTCTTTTTTACGTTCTTCGGCGTCTTCTTTCTTCTTCTTCTTCTTTCTATCTTCTTTTTTTCTTCTTCTCTTTAGCTATTACAGTGCATCCAGAAAAAAACAGAGCCCTTGAAACAAAGGCTTATTGTTGCAAAGGTAATGAGGGCGTATCATTGCATTCAAAAATGAAAGTTCAAAATAAACTGACTTATACTCTGTTTAAATTTGCATTAAGCCAAACTAGTATCTCTTAAGTACCGGACTAACTATATAAGGAAAAGTACGATTGGCTTTGACACTGTGCACTCCCTGATGAAAAAGAAAAGCGTGTAGGGACGCTGGGTGTGACAGGGCAAGCCAAAAGCACCGCCAACTAAATTTTTCACTTAATTTTTTAAGTCATCGTATCAGAATGCATGAGTCGATGGTTTGCTTAATGTATCATTCGAAAGGAGCATAAGTCAAAGTTTATTGTTGAACTATACTTATTTCTACATTCATACGCCCTTGCTTAGGTTTTAAGGTTCTCTTTTTTCTGGGGACGCACCGCTCAATAATATTCTTTCTTTCATTTCTCTCTCTCGTTGCACTGTTTTTCGTTCATTTTTCTTTTTCTCGTTCTTTCTGTCATATGTCGTCTTTTTCCCGTTCGGTCGCTTTTCCTTTTATTGTTTTATATACTCATTCTTTATTTCATTAATTTGTGTATTTTTTTTTTTAGTCATTCTGTTCTTTTCTATTCATTCGTTGCTATGTTTCTTCTTTTCCTTATTTTAACTTTTTACTTCAAGTTTTTTTCTATCGGAGATATGCGTAGGGACACGGCTATCAATTGCGTCATAAATATGAGACTTCATTGCAAACAACATCTATAATATAGTTAGTGCCTTTTTATGTTTTTTTTTTCATTTTTTCATTTATCTTCTTTAGTCCCTTTTTTCAAGGAGTATATATACGTTCTTAATTCTTTTCTCTCTTGTTTTCAACCCTGTCTCTAACATTTCTTTTTAACTTCTCCTTTTATTTTGCGATATTTCCACAGTTAAAAGGGTTCTTTTCAGCATGTCCGGTAATTTTGTGTATATAATGTGCAATACCTCATTAAAAATAACGACTTCAGGATGCTTTAAGGAGAGATAACTCCTGCCCACAAAACGCAATAAGCAGCCAGAATTAGGCCAAGATGCAAATGTTGAGGAACGTATACTACAACGGTGAACGACAATCTTTTTAGTTACTTTTTCAACAAATACGGCCTTTTGAATTTAATGGGAGGTATACCTGAAAATATGAATAATGACTCATTACAAGACCTCATTTTAATAGATCTGCAGAAAGCTTTTGATTCAAATTGACCACAAATTCTCCTGCAAAACTGGGGTTACTTTGGCATGTCTGCACATGTTATCAATTGATCAGAACTACTTTAAGCTCACGGCATCAGTTTGTTGTATTAAATGGTGTTAGTCAAGACACAATGGAAGTTACACATGGGTTCGCCGGCTCAAATACTCGGACTATTCTATTCTCTCTGTTATATAATACATGACCTACAGGTCATGATAATAATGACCTTCCTTCAGCCGTAAGACAGTCGCAAGTACAGTTATATGCTGACGAACATGTTTATTTTACAGTGACAAAAACGCAAACGCATTTGCGAGAGTACTTAACGATAGAATTAAGCAAATTTTTCGGATTGGCTTGGAATGCTAACAGACTGAAATTAAATTTTCGATAATGTTGTGGTTTATTATATATCGGTTCTAAAAATAAGCTAAAAAAGTTTGTTTACATGGACGCGAATTTTCAATCTTTGAAGAATGGTATAATCCAAGAGTGTCATCATGCAATATCCTTGGTATGATCCTGGACGAAACTTGGACTGGAGTGCTGCATTGTAAAGGCAGTGTGTAGAAAGGTTTCATTGAATTATTCATTTATTGCGACGTATACGCACTGCAATATCTTCAGCATCGATTACTGTATTTGATAAATTGATTGATCAATGTTACTTTGATGTTACTGCTGACCGTGTTAAGAACCGTTACAAACACTAACTAACTTCCTACAGCTCGTTATAATTGTTGGTCAAATAATGATATTGACGTCAGATTTAGAAAACGGCAAGCAGTGATTGATGCACGAAATATTTTATTCCAAGGTCCTAAATATCTTACTAATAGGATTTCATGTCGTTAATAATAGATGGTCTTGACTTTTTGTTGTCCTACGGTTGAAAGGCAATTTTTATGCAAAGAAGTCGTTCCTAATAGAGGGTTTAAAGTTTCGGAATATGTGCGATGACAATGAAAGTAATAAATAGAGTGGAAAGACCTTTAATTACACCTCAAAGTATGAGAAGTTTTTGTTAAATTAATAATTTCATGTTTTGTTCCAGACAAAAGAATCCATTATAATGCATCATTTCGGTTAACACATAGCAACTACCAACAAAATCGCTGGTGGAAGCGGTGGGGGGGGGGTTGGGATATTTTAAACATTTCCCTGTACTTGTATTTGGTAATCGTGTTTAATTAAGTTATTTTTTTTTCTTTTTTGTTATATTCGTTTATCAATTGTATATTCACATTTGATTTCCTATCCGTGGTTCAATAAGTTTTCTCTAATACTGTTGATCACATGTGATATTACTTTTTGTAACTATGTTGTGTATTTATAGTGATTGTAGTATGTTATATTTTCTTTATGTATTTTGTGTATGAATTGATATCTGTTCTTGTCAGCTTTATCTAAAATATATCATGATATTGATTTTTTTATTATGCACCGGACCATAAAACCAGTCTAGTGTGAATGTGTCCGTGTTGAACAATAAATGAAATGAACATATGTAAATCTAATTATTGACAGATGGAAAATTTGGTGTTTCCAACTGAATAATCTGGGTATTGATAAGGAAGCTAAACATATTAGTCAATAACTATATTGAACATTGTTATATTACAGTATTTTACCTAGTTCGTGAAAATAACAACGACATCATTTAAGGACGTGCTATTTTGAAAAGGAGAGGATCACATCGCTGTGGCCAATATATGATTTTCATTCACAATATTTAAAAGGATAGTCGCTGCAATACATGTATTATCGATTTCTGGTGTCGTAAGGCCTTTTATGACATGACTGTCAGGAGAGGTTCGCACGAATGTGGTCTTAAATCATTACATTTGTCAATGATGACCTATGACTCGGAAAACACCCCTCCAAACGCGGTTTCAGCCAAAGTGTATCCAGTCTTTTCCTATACCTGTAGAACATTAATGTTTTCATAAGGATGCGCATTGCCGTCGACCCTTTTTCAGCTGTTGCTGTTGTGCCCACTTTTCGTCATAACGTGAAGGCATTTGCGTTGCGGCCTGGTACATAAATATTTAGATACAATATATTTTTCTTTTAAATCCAAATGTGACCTGTCACCACAAATATGCACCATTAATCAGGAGAAATTAAAATGTCTGTTTTTCATATGTCTTAAAAGTAGAGACTCTAAGCTTTAAAAGGGGGTACAATTTGTCATAGGAGTGGACGAAGCAAACCTGCTTGAAATTCGCCTTGAACTAATCACCTATTAGCCATTATCATATAAACCTAAAAATTGGCTGCAAAGATAGTGACATTCATGCGAAAGTGGAGGCCTTTGACACCTGTTCCTAGAAAGCTCGGTAAACTAGTCACTTCCAAAAGAGAATTATGAATTGGACACATCCTTTTGGCGTGCTTACAGTCAGATCATTTGAATTGCTCATAACAGTAGCGTCTGTAGCGATATTCAAATTAATTTACAGGGGGACTAGAGACTTTGGTTACAAACAATTATATTTACGGTACATCATAGTTAATCTCACGATTTGAAGATCAAAATTAGGCCCAAATTTAAGCTACGTAGACGTGAGTCGAAGCTCATTCAGAAAACTCATTACTTCCGATTCACTTCTGGCCCTCAATTTGGACAATTGAAAGATGGGCGCAAGCCGTCTGTGCAGCACGACATGATCATATACAGCGAAAAATAGAACAAATGTATCACTAAAATAAGCTATGTTTTATTTATGACCATTAGATAGCAAAATTACTTCTTCTATTTTCGGGGACTTCTGACATGTATGAAGGGAAGGGACCATGTGAATTATTTATTTTCTTCAGGCGAAAAGTGCCGCCTTAAATGATGTAAACGCGTGAAATTAGAATCGTAGCATGCGGGGCGCGTCCCAAACTAGAGCATTCCAGAACATTGCTCAAAATTATGAATAGCGTACCCTTAAGTATTCGTGGAATCACCTTCAGTTAGAAATCTTCAAAAAGACTAAATCATATTTGTTTAACTTTGTAAGAATATAATTAGTAGTTACAATTATCAAATTATGTCTTTAATTGAAATTTCATGTAATATATATAAATTATGTCTTGGCTGATTTTTGTTGAAATGTTATTGTTGACTGAACATTGTTACAGCCGCCTTGAGCACTTTTGAGTGGTATGTGCCGCAATATAAAACCCATTATTATATTATTATTTATAATGTTGGTGGGAATATCGAGCAACCACTTTACTAGGGAACAGTACCTTTTAAAGATTGCGCAGTGTTTTCCAATGATTTATTTTTTCATTTGATTGAATTTATGAATATTACTTATAAATACACATATTCACATAATCCAGGTAGAACCTGCATAAAGGACACAGAAAAATACAAACAAACAAAATTAAACATGGGCTTTACAACACGCATGCAGGTAAGAACTTTCAGACTTGCAGTGGTTGTTTGGGATGCGCGTTCCGTTTTACACCCTTGCGAAGGCAATCTCGGCAATAAGTGCACAAACCGACTAGTGAAGAGTTACACACTCGCTGGTTAGTTTATGACGCATGAGAGCCATTGAACGGGTCGAAATAATGTCTCTGTTCTGCTGTGCCACACTACCTGCATGCAATCTATACTACGTGCGTGTACCCACTGAACTCCAGCAACAGAGTTCAGTGGCTACACCGGCAGTTCATGTACAGAGAGTATTCATAATGAATCAATTCGAACATGTTTTGCGGTGGCGTATATATAAAAACAAGTGAATAAAAATCTGGAGGTGAAAACCTAAAATTAAAGGCAATAACAAAAATTAATTAGTAAATAGAAATAATAATGAACAAATTACAAAATCAAAGGAGAAATCTACATTGTAGAAGTACAGTTGTTTTCAACTTATTATTGTTTCAATTTTCAAAATTATGTAGAAGCTGAATAAAAATATACTAGTTCTACTACTCTTACTATTTGCACGATACTGCTACTACTACTATTTGCACCGATACTGCTATACTACTACTACTTACTACTACGATACTACTACTGCTAGATGTTTACTACTACTTCTAATCATAACAATTGATGACAATGATGATGCATACTAATAAAATATAATAATAGGAAGAAGAAGAAATATGCAGTTTATAATTCCACAATCTTATTAAAATCTTATTGCCCGGATGTTCCCACTTATAACTGTTCAATGATGCTAAATTATAATGAAGTATCCTATTTTATTCTTACTTACTACCATTACTTAAAATATAAAAGCCAGAAGAAGAAGAAGAAGAAGAGAAGAAACAGAGAAGAAGAGAAGAAGAAGAAGAAGAAGAGAAGAAGAAGAAGAAGAGAAAATACTATAACTACTACTACGACGCGACTACTACTACCACTTACTAGCTACCTACACTATATTACTACGATACTACTACTGCCTACTAATAATACTTAAATACATTATGAATTATTATTTATTATTATTATTATTATTATTATTATTATTGTTTTATTATTTTATTATTATTATATTATTTTATTATTATTATTATTATTATTATTATTACTATTCAGACCGTGGAATTCCACGGGTCCTACGCGGGTCAGGTTTTATGTTGAATGGACATTATTTTGAGATTAACAAATTGATACTGTAGCCTCATTAAATGTGTATGATTGTCCTTGCAGTAACATTCGGGATTTGTTCTTAAACTGCAGATTTGCATATTTTATTTGTTTAAAAATGTGTTATTTATTGATGGAAATTTTCAGAAGTTATTGTGAATACAATATTTTAATGAAGGGTTTGGGGTTTTTAATATTACGCTTTTTTTAAAAATCATTTTTAAAGGGGGAAAGAACAATTTTTTTTATTGGATTTCATTTTCTGAAGTACCGTACTTTGTCCTTAATTTCTGGGCCGTACTCTTCCCGTAACCATGATCTCATACCTGTACCCTTGTACCGTATCTTACACCCCAAGATTACAGGTCCACATTCCTATTCGTACCTGTGCCTCTCATTTCGTATCCATACACTGGGCTCGTACCCCATACCTGTAGCACAAGTCTTATTCGTACCTCTTGTCTCGTTCCTGTACCTGTTCCAATAGTCGGTATCAATAGCAATATCCACAGGATCATACCTTAGCTGTACCTCTCCGTCTCGAAAGCGGCTGAGCCGCGTACCATACCTCTCCTCTTGTACCTGCTGCTACTCTTACCATTTCCTTTGTACTATTACCTACGTTACTCATATACTCTTAAATTGTGGCCTTACATTTTTAAACAATATAATATAAAACAATTTGTACCTGAACCATTGGCTCTTTATCCCGTACCCGTACCATACCCGATACCTATACCATATCCTACCATACCCATATTCCTACCCATATCCTACCCATATCCAGTACCCATGCTTCCGCTCTCGCTCTATATCCGTACCCGCTAACAGCCTTTTTGTGTATTAATATTAATGAGAAAAATGCATTTATGGAAATCATGGAATCTTAATAATTTTGGGTGATAAATGCATTATCATTAGGATTTGAAAGATGCACATTTTAACAGAAAATAAGTGTATGCTTTTAAAAAATTGTATTTATGTGATGGAATTTTCAGAAGTTGATTGTGAATACCTTTTTTAATGAAGTTGTTATATTATGTTTTTTTTTTAATTTCATTAGGGAAAGAACTTTTTTTTTTTTAGATTCTTTTTCTGAAGTACCGTATACCCTTGTCCTTAAATTCCGGGCCCGTACTCATTCCCGTACCCATGATCTCATACCCCGTTACCCCCTTGTACCGTACTTACACACCCAAAGATACGGTTCCACATCCATATCCGTACCCTGTGCCTCTCATTTGTTATCCATACAGCTGGCCGCTACCATACCCGTACGCACAGTCTATATCCCGTACCTCTTGTCTCGGTTTCGTGTACCTGCTTCCAATATCCGGTTCAATCCCGTATCCACAGGATCATATCCTTACCTGTAACTCGTCGTCTCGTAAGCGGCTGGCCCGTACCCATACCGTCTCCTCTTTGTGCCTGTGAATAACTACCCATTTCCTTCTGTACCTATACCTACTACTCTATAATACTCTTAAAATGTAGGCTACATTTTTAAATATAAATATTAACAATTCTGTACCTGAACCCATGGCTCTGTACCCGTCCCATACCATCCCATACCCATACCATACCCATATCCTACCCATATCCGTTACCATGCTCTCGTCTGGCTCTGTATCCGTACCCGTACGCGTTTGTTAGATTAATATTATGAGAAAAAAAATGCATTTTATGGAAATCATGATTGTTGAATAGTGGGGTGATAAATGATTTATCTTGAATGAAAGACCTACAATTTTAACAGAAAATAAGTATGTTTTTGCAGACTTGTGTTATACCCGTACAAAATTCCCCAACCCTACTCATATTCGTATCCATGGTCTTTCTCACCGTAACAGTAAACGCTGTGTCTGTACCCGTACCTGTACAGTTATACCCGCTATCTGTTAAGGTTCATCCCCGCATACCTTCCCTAATTTCCGGACCGAACTCACATTCATACCCATGGCATGGTCTTGTATCCTACCTGTACCGCTGACTGACCTGTACCTGACCCAACAGTCCGTAGGCCTACCCATACCCGGACCTATACCCTGTTCTCTCTTGTACCTGTGATTAACCTTATTATTTACCCTTTTTCCTGTACCCATTAATTGTTCATATCTATACCCTTGCGGCAACCCAGAGTCAAACGGACTCTTAGCCAGGTAATCGTACGATCCGTAGGATCAGAGTCGCTTCGATCGTGCTTTGAGCAAAACGCCAATCAATAGCAAACTCATGTACTCCACTATTGCCGGATTTAAATTTTTCCGGATAAATATAGGCTACAGTATTTGGCTATAAAAACGGTCTGTGTATCGCCAGTGCTATACATTAATATCATGGACTCGTGCCGGGACATAAAAACCTGTTTTGCAAGATAATTGAGCCTCGCGGACCGTCCCCACAATACTTGCGCCAACCCAGGTCAACGGACTCTTAGCTGGTAATACGTACGGACTCCAGTAGGATCGATCATGCTTTGCGGAAAACGCAATCATAGAACACGCGCCCTCGCGCCCTCACTATTAGCCGGTCAAATTTATTATCCGATAAATACGTTTAATGCTCATAGAAACACGCTGTTTACACGCCAGTGCTTGCATTTACAATGTATAATTCGCTGCCGAGGCATAAAACATGTTTTCCAACAGTCAGACTGATCGATCCCCAGAGTCAAGTCGGCTGGAAGGCCTTGGATTGTCTTTTTTAGGGGAAATCCCTTACCGTAGGAATTTTTCAGCCAACGTAGGGAGTATGAATCCTACGGGAAAATGACATTCTGCAGGAGATAGTGAATTTTTTTCGGTGATGTAGATTTTTTGACATTCCAAAACAATAGATTTTTAAAACCTCTCGTTTAATATTCGTCGTGATATACATTATTTGTGTAAATCATTGTCCATGTTTGTCACTATATGATATAATTACGAAACGTTAATGCGTGCATTGCGCAGGGGCCGCGAGTATGGAATTCCTACGGGAAAATTACATTCTGCAGGGAGAGTAGAATTTTTGGGTGATTTGTAGGTTTTTTGACAATTTCCAAAAATATGATTTCTAAAACTCTACGTTTATATTTGTCTTTGTAGACATTATTTGGGTGTAAATCCATTGTCCAGTGTTCGGTCATATATGGGATATAATTACGAAACCGTAAATGCGTGATGCAGTGGGCGCCGCAAATCCAGGGGACAGGGGGACATTTCCCCCACGATTTTTGAAGTGTTGGGTACCAAACCATATTCAAATGCCCCCCCCCCCCCCCACGATTTTGGGAGAAAAAAAAATTTCCAAATATTTAGCGTCTGCTCCATAATACAGCTAAACCTTGTGCCAGCACAAATGCGGATATGTCTCCATTAAGACTCAAACACTTCAAGAAGTATGTTTTAAATTTCTAAAAATGTGGGTCCAGCATTTCAAATTTTGCAAGGATTTTATAAACGTTGCTCTTGATTAATTCACACAGTGCAACTTTGTTCGTTTTTTTTACGTAGAGGACGTAAGTGCTCTTGCTTAGGACCACATACAACAGTAGGTATGTGTTTCCAGAGTGCAGGCGTACGTCTGTCTATACAGCTACTGAACACTTGGAACACACAGTGATTCTGCCAGCCGGAGGTAGGGCCATACACGCAATTGAATGTGGACTGCCACAGTTGACACACACAGACCGGCACACAGAGATATCGGTGATTCTGTCACGGAGCGCTGCGTTGACTGCCACAGTTAAACGCCGCGCGTTACAAGGTTTTGAACGTGTGGACTATGCCTTACGGCCTACAATCTCACGGAGTTTGGGGCACTTTTTTTGACATAAAGACAGAAATAATGCTTTATAAATAGCTATTTTAAGGGTTTGGGGGAAATAGGTGTGAATGAAGTTCCTTTCTATTCAGAAATTAGATTCAAGCAGAAAAAAGTGAATTTTGCCGAACACGGGCCGAGAATGCGAATTGCATGACTATTTTTTGTACCGATCAGTAAAACGCCAAACTGGCAAACCTTTGGGAAAACTGTGAGACGTCACTGGGCTACACTGGATTCTCCACCGTACTACGCCGGTGTGATTTGTTAACGCGCAGTGTTCGTACGATTGTACGGACAAAAAGACTCGGAGAATGCCCTCAAAAAAATCGGGCCTCTGGAACATTTTCGTCAAAAAACAATGGCGCCCTGAGACAATAAACACTATCCCGCCATCGAATTTTGGAGCGTCGACGCGAACGGAAACGTCGCCGTTCGGGAGCCTTATTCCGTCACAAATACCTTGAAAAAGCAAAATCGCCAAACGCCAAAATAACGACATTATTACAATAGATTATTAATTATTTAATATTAATATTATTACACACACACACACACACACGCACACACACACACACATACCACACACACCACCACACACCATACACACCACAAACACACACACACTCCACACACACACACACACACTACACACAGCACACACACACAACTAAAACTATGACTGACATGTATTCTTAGTTCACTTTTGTTATTGTCACTATATATTGATAAATAACACGCAGTGACAAAAAAAATTCGAGTGAGACTTTTGGTGTCTCACACTTTGGATGTGAGCCAAATTACAAAGGCAATTCGGACAGGCCAAAATGAATCAAGCATTCGACTCGAGCTCGAGAGAATGAACGTAGCTTATTAATGCAACATGGTTGTGCGGATATCGAGTGGCGCGGCTTTTACATCGGGCGCCCCCAGCTGATAACTGGTAAATAAAAACGTAGACTCTACTAGTCGCTTTGTATCTATTATTGCTGAGATTTGCCTTCGCAAGGGTTGTTTTAAAACCGGAAACGTGACGTACGGGATCAATAAGCAGCGTGACCATGGCTAATCTCCGGAAAACCGACTAATTTACACGTTATTAAAACAATGATGATCCATAAACAATCACATTAGCAGCGGTAAAGTGGCACTAAACTAAACGGTTCATATGACTTAACCCCATCTCCGTCCCACACCTCAAGAAGGTGAATTGTAATCGTATAAAACATAGGTTCAAGCCATGTATACATTGGCGGACTGGTCAAAAATCCACTGATGTTATGCAGGCCAACTATTAAGTTTGATTTTTCAGATTAGGTAGTTTAACATTTCTTTTTGCTTCCCATTTTCTATCTCTTTTATTTGTAGTTTTTTCCTCCTTTCTTTTCTCCCTTCCTTTCTTTCTATATTTTGTTTTTCCTTTTACCTTTCATTTTTCTTGTCACTTTATGTATGAGATGCTTTCCCATAATTGACATTAACCTTATGTTTAGAACTGTTGTCCTTGGAAGACTGATGTTTTATCATTGTCATGTATCAATATTGATATTCATCCATTTAAATGCCTCTGCAGCGAAGGTGCCGGAGAATTCATGGGAATAGATTTCGGAGTTAACCGGCACGATAACTAACAAAATGACTTATATGATTTTGATGTAACTTGGGTCAAGTATTATTTTATTAAGGGGTACCGATGAACTGCTTAGATTTGTAAGTTCAAATGTCGAGGTCACAAGGGCTTATCTATGTGTAAGTTTGTCTGATTTGATTTCGTTACCGTGGTAACTTAAGCACTTCAGCTCAGATTGGGCAAATGCATCGGGCCGAATTTCAAGTAAACCAAATTGGGTGGGATTGTGGACTGCGGAGGCATACCCGTCGACTGCACGCAGTTGATTTGTTGCTATCCTAGTTTCGTTCTAATGTTAGTGGATTTTTTTTTGTAAGTTGATTTATTGCTTTAATTTTATGTCTATGAGGATGATTATTATGAAACTGGGTAAGGTACAATATCTGCATGTGCAAGCCTTTTTATTTTTATTAACTGAATATTTATGTCTACGAAAGTTTTCTTGATGCCTTTATCATGAATTACTTCAAAAAAATAGTTTATAATTTCATACATAATAATCTACTGAACTTGACAGATATGAAAATATGAGTTTAAATTTTGATTGGTTGTCTTATTTAAAACTCAAATCACGAATTACTTTTAAATACATAGTTCATAATTTCATACATAATAATGTACTGAATTTGACAGATATAACATGTATTGGAAATTTTGAATTTAGATTAAATGTCCTAATTTGGAAATCGATGACTGTTATGAGCATAAAAGAGGAATGCCGTTTCCATCTTTATACTTGCGACCCCCTTTTCAGAACAAGGTTATTCAAAATGGGGTCGATTGGACTACTCACTGATCTATCATCGTTCACTGGTACTACTGTGGCCGATCAACGTTCATGACCCCCTTTTTGGATAGGCTACTTCAAAAGGGGGGTCGCAGTTATTACAGTGTCTAAACTCCAACATGGGAATAAGTGTCATATTTTTTCACATATTTTATGAGAAGAGGCGATTTGCATTAAGTTTGCGACGTCGCGGAAGTGTTTGTAAATGGTACTTTTGTTCAAAAGTCACAAACAATCAGTGTGCAGTTAGGGCATTTTTTTTATGTGCTAATGGTCCAGAGAGTTCTCTATATCTTGCTCAGTTATGGAAAAGTGTTAACAGCTTCAAGTCCGACTTTTTGCATATACATTACTATACAGTGTCCTATTTTTTAAAAACATTATTGTTGTCGTTTTTATGGTCCTTCGTTTTTGTTTGTTGTGAGTAAGGACTTATAGATATTTGTATTGCATGAAGAAAAACCAAGTCTTTGAACTCACTGTGATGCCGTATGTTCATCTAAGAGTATTTACTTTGAGCAAAATTTAATAAGGTTCATTGAAATTCCAAAACAAAGTAACCACGCACAAGGTTTACAGTTTACACTCTAAAAATCAACAGCACTGAAAGCAGATGTAATTTTATTATAACAATGTGAAAGAAGTTGAGGGGTTTTTTTATTTTATTTTTTTTAGTTTACGCATTATAGTTACTACAACGACTTGCAGGATAGGCAGTGAAAGTGAGTTGCAATATAAAATTAGGATTGCACGTACGGGGTTTACTCTTTACATGCTGAATTTATTTTGAGGGGATAATAATGACAAAATGATCCGTCTTGATTTCTTGGATTTATTTTTTTTTTTTGCACAATTGAGAGTGGTAATTTTTCTTCAGATAGTCTTTAGTGTGTCCTGTACGAACGGGAATTGGAAAATAATTACTTATAATTTAATCGTACGATTGTGCACAGTTCGAACATACTCAAACGGTTAAGCAGTGTGGTTTGTTTAATAAACATGAGTTATTGATTGATATTTGTGTGTGTGTGTGTGTGTGTGTGTGTGTGTGTGTGTGTGTGTGTGTGTGTGTGTGTTGTAGTTGTGTGTGTTGTGTGTGTTGTGTGTGTGTGTTGTTGTGTGTGTGTGTGTGAGAGAGTAGTAGTTGTGTGTTGTTGTGTGTGTGTGTGTGTGTGTGTGTGTGTGTGTGTGTGTGTGTGTGTGTGTGTGTGTGTGTGTGTGTGTGTTTGTGTTTGTGGGTGTGTGGGAGTGTGTGTGTGTATGTATGTGACTATGTGTGTGTGTGTATGTATGTATTTGTGTGTGTGTATGTGTATGTGTGTATGTATGTGTGTGTGT
>JZLH01S0587987.1:17795-28343 GCA_001188425.1 Eucidaris tribuloides | reverse complement strand
GTATTGTCTGTAGAGGTCTGTACGGTGTCTTGCTGGTTTTGTGTCTATTTGTGATGTGGCTTAATGTTTTTGTAGTGTTTGTATATGTCTTGTTCTTGTATGTGTATGTCTTTGTAAGTTTGTATGTTCTGCGTGTCTGCCGACACTTCACAACGCCACAACACGAAGCTTACAACAGACACTTACAGACATCAAATACACACCATACACTTGTTAACATCCATCTTTCCGACACACATCAACTACCAACTCACACACATACACAAAAACAGGACACACAAGCAAAAGCAACCACACATGACATACAAGACACGCAGAGACACACTAGACACACAGACAAACACACAGACAACGGACATAACATACACATACCAGACACACATCACTGAACTACACGGACACACATACACACATTTAACACAACAGAACAGATACATACAGACACACAACAGACAGTGCACGTACATAACTTCCAGACAAATAGAAAGATACATAACACAAACACATTAGACAAACAGCACACACACAAACACACAGCACATACAAACATGCGCACACTCACATTACAGACAAACACACAACACACATAACACACACAGCACAAACAGACACATACAGACGCACAGAACATACAACACTACGAACAGACACATTCAGACACACACAAACACATAGACATACAAAAAAGGCCACACAGACACATACAGACAAAACACACAACACAAAACACATAACAGACAACAACACAATGTACATAGTAGACAGCATGCAGACAGCATAGACACGCATACAAACAGACAAATAATACAGACATACCAACACACAGACCCACAAATCAGACACATACATACACACAAACAATACATAACAAACAAACATTACCACACAAACACGCAAACGCTGAACAGATATCATACAGACACACAAACAGACACCACACAGACACTTTGATGGACAACAGAAAGATACAGGCCCACAACAAAACACATAGACAAAACACACAGACACACAGACATACAAACAGATGCCACAGACACATTACAAACAAACACAACACACAGGCAACGAACAGACAACAGACACATAAGACACACACACAGACAAACGATTCAGACACATACACACAAAGCAGACATAATACTAAGACACTGACATACACACAGGACACATCACCCCCCCCCCCCCCCCCCCCCCCCCCCCCCCCCCCCCCCCCCCCCCCCCCCCCCTCCCCCCCCCCCCCCACCCCCCCCCCCCCCCCCCCCCCCCTGACACACAAACACACATACACACGTATATTAGCACACAAGCCAAACACAGACACTTGACACGATAGATCACACACGAACAGACACACACATATTTAGGATGGATTGGCGACAATTTGATGACGGGGTGGCCGACAATCTGTGCCGCTAGGTTTTTGTCATTGGCACAAATTAGTCACCAGTGATGCAAAAAATTGAGGATCAGCAAGAGCTGTCACAAATTGATCTGCCGGGCGACAATCTGTGCGATTTGTGTCAAAACTTGACGCCACAAAATTGGTCGCCGCGTACACAGATTGTCGCCTCGGCGACAAATTTGTGACGCGGCACGACAATCTTGTGCCGCCAACACCCGTATACTCCAAATTTCAGGCTCCTTAGCTCGAAGACGTAAATTTTGTGCTTTCTGACATCTACCTAGACCCCCATATCCAGGATTTTAGTGAGGCGCCCCCCTGTTGGTGGGGGGGGGCACCCCGTAAAAATATTATTTGAGTAGCCCCTTGGAGGGGGCGGCGGTTTAAGGATCCATGTGTGTCGTTGGCTCATCTACACAAATCCACGAGGGATATCATTATTTTGCATACAGAAAGGGAAGTAGTTAGATTTCACACAAGTGAACTTTCAAGGATATTCGTTACCGCATGTCTTGAGTGAGGCTATTCTTATTTTGTTCTCGGCGGTTTTTCGCGAACTCCTTTCCCTGCATTGACATATTTGGCCAGCGGCGTGATCAAAAGGGATTCGACGTCAACAATGCCGGTTTTGGGTGGGCGGGGCTATCCTTTCGTTGAGTGTGAGTGTTGTTTGTTTAGTTTATGTGTGTTTGTGTGAGGGGTGTGTGTTGGACGTTGTGTGTGTTGTGTGTTGCTGTGTGTGTGTGTGTGTGGTGCTGTGTGTGTGTGTGTGGGTGTGTGAGGTGTGGTGTAGATAGTTATGTGTGCGGCTTCAGAAGTGTTATGTTGTGTTTGTGTGTGTTTGCTTTTTTGGTGTGTGCGCTCTCGGGCGGATCGCGGCCGCCTTAGTCGGTCTTTATGCTCTCCCTTGTTTGCTCACTCTGTTTTGTATGAGAAATGCCACGTACATTCGTCTTTTTTATCCTGTCGATCAGGCGTTCCCTTTATTTTATATTTCTGCGGCTCGCTCGTATAAAAGTTTCTTTGGAATAATTTTAGGGTATACTAGTATATTATGTTTTTATACACTGCCATTTTTTCATTGTAAGTTATTGTAATTTGTTTAATCGATTGTCTCGCTTGCTATCTATGATTTTGCAAACTTCAATAAAGACTTAAATCACAACAAAATAATAGAATAAAAACAAAACTTTCAAAGGACTCCGCACGGGCTCTGATATTCTGCCTATAAATAGCCCTGTCCCTGCCGCGGTAGAATGCTTGGCCCGTATCACGGAAACTGCCATATTTCGCGCTGGTTGAAGTCTCGAAACACAAGTTAAAATCGACGCTGTACGACGAGCTCTGAACGTCGTCTGGAGAATCAACTTCTCGTTTCTTGCCACGGTTTGATTGAAATTAGCGCAGAATTTGCACATTTGCATGGGTTTTTATGAAAAGCCGTCTGGGGGTTAGTTGATAACATAGGGTTAGTGTCCGGGAGTAGTTGCTTCTAGGGGCGGGAATTGTCTCGGGCGGTAGTTGTCAAAGGGGGGAATTGTCCTTAGGGGGAATTGTCCTCCGGGGTAGTTGTCCTGCGGGTAGTGTCCGCAGCTGGTAGTTGTCCTACGGGGAATTTGTCCTGCGGGGTAGTTGTTCCTGGGTGGGAATTGTCCGCGGGGGTAGTTTGTCTGGGAGGAATGTCCTGGTAAGTGTGTCCTAGGGAGGCATGGGTAGTTGTCCTAGGGGTAGGTTTAGTTCCGGGGTAAGTCTGTCCTAGGGGGAATTGTCCTCCGGGTGTAGTTGTCCTAGGGGGGATTTGGTCCTAGGTGGGAGAATTAGGTCCTCCTGGTAGTTGGTCCGGGGCGGTAGTTGTCGATGGGCGTAGGTTGCTCCTAGGGGGGAATTTGTTCCTGCGGGCGTAGTTTTGTCCTGGGCGGGAATTGTCCGGGGGGTAGTTGCTCTATTGGGGAATTTTTGTCTGGGGGGTAGTTGTTCCTACGAGGTAGTTGTCGGGGGTAGTTCGCATAGGGGGGAATTGTCCTCCGAGTGGTAGTCTTGGTCCTGCGGGGTAGTTGTCCTAGGGGGGAATTTGTCCTAGCGGGGAATTGTCCTCCGGGGTAGTTGTCCTTGGGGGGTAGTTGGTCCTAGGGGGGAATTGTTCCTTTCCCCCCCCCCTTAAGGGGGCAATTGTCCTCGAGGTAGTTGTCCTGGGGGGGTAGTTGTCCGTTTAGGGGGAATTGTCCAGGGCGGAATTGCTCCTCGTGCGCAATTGTCGGGTGTAGTTTGTACCGCGGGGGGAATTGGTCCACGGGAACTGTCCGCGACACGCTTTCCAATGCCGTTTTAAAAAAGTTGTAAAATTATTGGGGGGGGGGCTAAATCGATATGTTTGCCCCCCCCCCCCAGATTTTTCATAAGTGGGGTGATGCCCCCCCCCCATGATCGACGCCTCTGATAAGGAATACAAGCCCTAAGGTATAGGATATGCCTGTAAATTAGTTTTTGATGACTGATATACATCGTATAATGTTAAATGTTCCTTCTTGATTGTTGGATGTACTAAATACACCAGCACTCGTATTCGTGCTGACTTTTGATTTTATCTTAAACAACATTTTTTTGTTTACACATTAAAATGGGTAAGATAACCTTTCTTCTAATCACTATATACTAACAGAATTCTATGACAGCATCAATTCTATCCACACTTTTGTGTATCTTTAAGAAATCCAATCATTGTTTTGCGCATTGATCAGATATTGATTAAAATAGATATTATATTTTATTCCTGATTGGTTCAATGTCTGTCACATGACAATTTCTATTTTGAGCACCGCCCGCCAGGAGTGTAACGACCGGTCGTTACACAGTGTAACGATCGGTCGTTACACAGGCGTGCGTATCTCGAAAGTCCCACTTTACACGTAATGAAATACAGCTTACGCGCGGAATCTGCAACCGTATACGCGTTCGCAGGGAGTTTATTTTCTTCTGCGCGTATTAAATTTTACGCAGGGCCGCGCACCGAAATTCCATTTACGCGCGCACTTACGGCTTTGCGTCGCATCGACCGCGCACGCGCATTCCAATACGCAAAGCGAAATGGGCCGAAAGCAGGGAGTTTCGACTGCGCATGCGCGGCAATATGGTAGTATGCGCAGCATACGCTAACGCGCTCTCGCGCGTAATCGAACGTCGCTGGCCGAAAGGTAATTATCAATCAACCCAAAAAAAAGAGTATTTATATTTTCTTCATTAAAATTTAATCAACAAGTGTCATAACGTTGAATAAAACAAATAATGACTGTGATGTCGGTCTTTGCATCAAATTACCAGCCCTCGTTTGTCTTGAAAAGGATCATTTTTCCCTCGACTTCGTCTCGGGAAAAATAATCATTTTCAAAACAACCTCGGGCTGGTAATTTGATGCAACGACCTACGCCCAGTCATTATTTGTATAATATTATATGCTATGATAAACCATGGATATTTTCTCTTTCATTTTAACTCATGTATGGATATGTGTATGACATCGACTGTTTGATTTCTGTAACCTGTTACCCACTTGAATGTACACATTGCGTCTTGTTGTTAATAGATTCAAAATCAAATTTAATAATCAACAGAATACTAATTGTATGTACAATGTATATTTACACGTATTCTGAATGTAGATGTTTATTATTTTACAGTCCGCAATCTTAGTCAATTACATCTTTACGTTCATACATCCTCATTTCAATGAAACGAATCTCTTGGCAACATTTGATTTATTAGTGATAGGATTGTTGTATAAGAAATACATTCATTTAGTTCTGTTGCAGACTTATAAGATATTCAGCGATGATATTGACTGACATGATTGGGAGAAGTCAAACGCTCAAGAACAAAAGGGGTTGAAACATATACCAATGTATACACAAGCTGGAGTGTATCTCCTGGCTGAAATAATTTGACTTTGGATTAATGGATTTTTTTTTAACTTGTGGAGAAACGAACGTTCATTTACCAGTATTATATTAATCTGGTGCCCTACTCGGAGAGGGGGGGGGGGTCACTCTCCACATGGTCTGCCACCCACCCGTGTCCAACAACCTCAGAAATGCACCCTTAACGGCGTAACCTACATAACCAAATTTGCAACCCTAAATGGCGTAACGCATGAGAAAAGCTACCCTAAGTGGCGTGAACTGAAAATCCACTAATTTGATACTCTAAGTGGCGTAAACAGTGAAACCAACTAATTTAATACCCTACCCAGGTGTCCTTCTCATCTGAAACACTATTGTACATTTCAGAACCCGAAAAGGTTTAATTAATAATTCATTTATAATTTTCCTAATTAACAAACGTTCATTTGGGAGATGTTAATATATCTACTCAAATTTGCTCCCCTAAATGGCGTAATATCAAATTAGTAACCCTAAATGGCGTGACATGTGAGAAAAGGCTACCCTAAGCGGCGATTGCCGGCGATTGGTGTTGAAAAAGCTACCATTTTTCCAAAAGACGTCGACGACGTCCGAGAGCTGGAAAAGAGACCCTTTTCGACGCTTTTCTGGACGCAGGTGCGTAGCAGGCCGTGTGGAGAGCGAAACCCCCCCCCCCCCCGGTGCCCTCATATAAACTGATCACATAGAAACTACACAACAAATTCGACTGTCACATTGAGTACTGATGGTGATTGTTTAACAAGTAACAAACATTTGACCATGAAATTTAGACGGCAGAAACCTTAAACAATATCTTTTATTATAGAGTAGTGCTATTCTGGTAAGAACTTCTTCAAATCACGAGATTTCCTTTTCATCTCAGTCACTACATACTCACGTTCACACATCTTTACATGAACTGTTGAATGGAACGAATCTGGAATTTTTTTTTTTTTTTTGTCTATCCTCAAATATAAGGTGTAAGGGTATACTTTTAAGATAATTCTTTTGAATTTCGTGAAGTAGCATCTCTTGCTAACAGTTAGTATATTGGTGATTAGATTATTGTATGGGGGGTATTCCTACATTTAGTTCAGGGCGATTCCTTATTTTAGAAAAAATGGTTACTTTAGCAACATTTTTACTGTCCAAACAAATAAGGACTGAAAATTTACTTTATGGTCTTGTTTTAGCACTAGAAGAAGGCAGTAATAATAAATGGACATCTGGAATAATTCAAAAATTCAATTCAAGAACAAAAATTGCCCTTATTTTAGTCAAAAATGATTATTCACCCCAGCTGACCATTAGACTTTTGTATAATCATCTTCCCATACTGCTATAAAATGCCTATAAGAGCCCGGGGGGGGGGCACTAAGTATAATTGTGTGATACGTATGTGCCGCCGTTGAGACCCCCATTTTCAGCCCAAATTTCCGTTCCAGAGCATCTCAATTTCAGAAATCACAGAAAATTTTTGATTTTTCCAGTTCCAGAGACCCCCAAATTTGCCGTTGTGCAGTTCCAGAGCATAGCATTTTGAGGTTTTCTGAAGCCTTAGCTCCAGACCCAGAGACCCCCATTTTTCGCTCAAGTCCGTTCCAGAGCCCCCGATTTTCGATTCCGGTGCGGCACATAGGTATCACTTTGTAAGTCGAGTGCCCCCCCCCCCGGGTATGAGAGATATCTTAATAGATTTTAAAGTATGGACAGAAAACTGAAAAATGTGAATAAAAGGTCAGCATTTTCAATACGAAATCGCCCTTCAGGTACAGGTGCACAGCGACTAGTTGAATATAGAAACAGAAACTTACTAGTTGAACTCCAACGATGGCTCTGTGTGGATGTATTGGAATGTCTTTGTTGGCAGCACCTATCGCGTAGCTAATCCCGGCTGTTAGTCCACGAATGGCAAGATACGCAAAATCAGTGACGGACAGATTGGCCAGGTAAATGTTGTGAACTCTATTCCGCATGGAACGGGAGCGAACGATAACGAAGAAGACTAGTGCATTTGCCAGCAAACCAACTGCAGTAATGCTAAACGCACAGATGGATGTTGTTACGTACACTGGTACCAGAATGTTAAAATCTGGTATATACTTCCAGGAATAATCAGTATCAGAGTCATTCATGGTGGTAAGATAAACGTTTTTGCTGGCAGAGTTGAATTGAAAATATACTTTCTCTTTGCGTTGCAGGTCTCAAATGATGTGTGAAGCAGCGATCAAACTTCTTTAGTGCCAAACTGTGGGATGGATAACCCGCACAAACTAGAGACTGTTTCGAATTACGGTAATTATCAAAAGGCAATGCCCTGTAGATTAAAACACATACACTAGAAGATAATGCAGACAGTTGTACGGCAGATAGCAGCTTTGAAGAGCAGATAAGTGAGATGTCAGCAGCTGCATTGTTGTATCCGTAGCAAAGGAGCTATATGCGAGAGTTGGGGAGACCAACTATTACAGTAGTCCACGTGTGACGATCAAAATACATAAATCAAAAGTCAACAGGCTGATTTGTCAAGATATTTCATATCATTTTTCATATTTTGCTATACCCCAGGAAGAGATTTGTCAAATGTTCAGACTTATGAGTACTGTGTCAAATGGGTTTGCTTCTTGTATGTAAGGCCTGTTGTTTTAAAGTGAGGTTTTTATCTACCGTGACACCCCCCCCCCATTAAGGACACTGTCAGAAGAGTTATGTCTCCAGTTTCTAAGTCCATGTACGATGAGTTGTCGGGGTTCCTAAACTTGGAGTAGACATGAAGCAATTATGTTTTTAAATTATTTTGAAGATTATTGGCGGCTGACCAAGTTTTGATGGCATAAATACAATCTCTAAGTGTGCACAAAGCATCACTATGTGCCCTCGGTTTCATAATAAGGTATACGAGGGTATATCAAAAAGTTCTCGGCCTCACCTAGAAGGCAGGGCAGCATCTCCAAATGTATGATACAGTTGTAAATTACTATGCCTTGTATGGTTATGCACTAACATTCATGCGTCTGTCTTTATTTATTTTCAGGTGAGGCTCTTTGAATGTCTTCACATCTAGTGAAGATCCAAAAATGGACACAAAAGAAACTCGTGTGGTGATTAAATATCTGCGTAAACAGGGCATGACACCCAAGGCCATCCATGATAACATGTTACAAACACTTGGTGATGACTCTCCTTCCTATTCCACCGTAAAGAAGTGGACTGCTGAATTCAAGCGGGGAAGGGAGAGTACAGAGGATGATCCAAGGTCCGGACGCCCAAGATCTTCAACAACAGAAGAACAAGTGGACGCCATTCATAGCATGGTGCTATAAGACAGACGTGTAACTATTCAGCACATAGCCGACACTATGGGCATCAGTTATGGTTCAGTGCAGGGTGTTTTAACTGACACCTTAGGTATGAGCAAGCTGTCGGCAAGATGGGTTCCGAGAATGTTGACTCCAGATCAGAAGTTTGCCAGACTCGATACTTCAAAGGAACTTCTGGCCCGCTTCAAAACTGATCCATACAATTTCTTTGCTAGAATTGTCACCCAGGATGAAACATGGGTTCATCACTTTGAGCCAGAATCAAAGATGCAACGCAAGCAGTGGAAGCATCTTGGATCTCCCCCTCCCAGGAAGTTCAAGCAAATGGCATCTGCTGGGAAGATCGATGGCCTCTGTTTTGGGGGATAGCAAGGGTATCATTATGATTGACTACCTCCAAAGAGGTCAGACCATCACCATGATCACTGGGAGCTACTACGCCTCAGAATTACGTCAGCTAAAAGAAGCTATTAAGACAAACCGCAGGGGGAAGCTGCGTGCTGGTGTCCTTCTGCTGCAGGACAATGCACCTTTCCACACAGCGCAAGTTGCAGTGGCTGAAGCTACCAAGTGTGTATTTGTATTGTTGCCCCACCCACCTTATTCACGAGATCTGGCCCCACCTGACTGAATTTTGTTTCCCAAACTCAAATCCCACATTCGTGGACGCCATTTTGAGTCGGATGATGACGTCATTAAGGCTGTAGAGTCCTACCTGAAGGACCAAAATGAAGCCTTCTACCATGAAGGCATCAGAATGTTTGAGCACCGCCGGACAAAGTGCATTGAGGTGAAGGGGGACAATGTTGAAAAATAACCAGGAACTAGGAGTATCCTGACAACCCTTCTTGGTGAGGCCGAGAACTTCTCGATCTACCCTCGTATTTGTGTTTCGTCGGTATAGACTGCATAATGTGAGATCTGATGAGCTTCCCCAAAGGACATGTCTAAAGGAAATCAGAGGTCCAATAACAAAGTAAGTGAATGGGAATGAACTAAAAATGTATTCCCAGTTAATAACAACTTTGTGACAACGGCGATCCAAGTAAGATTTTTTCCAATGTAAAGCAATACTGCCTTGGTCTGCGTAAAGACGATGAAGCAGGGTGAAAATCAAAAGCGGCAGAATAGTCCAATAAGATGAGAACATGCAGCCCATGCTCTTTGATTGTCGATGGAAAGTAGAAGGTCATCATAACCTTTACAAGCCATAGACGTGTAGTTCTCAGTTGAACAGCAACAATTAATGTTGTATGACTTTTCCGAGGAAACGTAAGTTAGCGATCGGTCAATATTTTTGAAGTTATTGCGTTCAAGGTGTGGCTTCTTCAAAAGAAGTGCAACATGGACAGTCTTGCAGGAGTCCGGAATCACACCAGAGAGGTTGATGATATATGTGATAATAAGCGCAAGAAACTGATACACACGAGACACCAGACAATCAGACATATGAACAAAAGCACGAATTGTTCCCTCACAATTAGTAAAAATGCTGCAGGGATGTATCCAGGATTTTCTGGGTGGGTCGTGCTCATAATGTTTTGGACATTTTTGCAATGCAATAGCAGCAAGATGTGATTAAAATTTACCTAAACAATGATTTGCATTTATATCATTGTGAAAAAGCCCTCGTAAAACATGAATGCGAACCCTTTGAAATTAGGGGGTGGTCGTTCGACCCTTCCTGACGCCTCTTGCATACATCCGTGGGCTGTTTCCCTTTGTGATCATTTCGGATCCAATAAACGTCAACTCAAGTGTTTAGTGCTTTCGTACTTTTAATATGTGGCTGATTTGACCTTTTCTTCTGTTGTGATCTTATAGGATCCGTGATAGAGTGCAACACATACGCCAATATTTGAACTACGATACATCTTCATTATGAAAGATGTTTCCATATATAAATGGATGT